>VDFB02347804.1:0-34277 GCA_007258455.2 Sequoia sempervirens
AGAACATGTGTAGAAGCCATATGATGAGAAGCTCCAAAATATAGGATCCATCTCCCTAATCCAAGACCTGTAGAGGCACAACGAGCTTTACCTTTTGATTTACTTGCTCCTGTAGCATGGCCTTTTTCCTTATCAGATTCTATTCAATCTTTTGAATTTTTAGAATTAGAAGAAGAAGCTAAATCAACCATTTGAGAAGGCAAATTGATTTTGTTCTTCTCAAGAAAATGTTTTAGTTCATCAATATCCTTCTTATAACAAGAATGTTCTTCATGTCCACTCTTCTTGCAATATGCACAAGTGGGCTTCTCCTTCTTAGATGAATCCTCTTTTGAAGAGAATTTAGAGTCTACTTTAGAAGTAGATGAAGATTGATCTAAATCTTTCTTTCTATCTCCTTAGTTCCTTTGTTTCTTGTTTTGCTTATTAGTGCCTTATTTTTCAGCCAAGGCATGAGACTTAGAATATTTAATAATTCCCATTTGAATCAATTTATTTTTCTCCTTTTTGAGATCAGCTGTGAAATCTCCTAGAGAAGGCATAGTAAATCCTTTTCCTAAGGCTCCTTTCATTGCATGAAATATAGAAACAAACACTGCATAATCAGTACCAAGTTTTGAAATAATACTCAAAATTAGGTGTGAGTCATCCTTTTTAACTCCACATTGCTCCAACTACAATCTTATGGCATTCAATTTAGTAGAAAATCTTGAATGGTGTCAAAATTGCATGGGCTCAACCCTATGAATGTGCTCTCAAATCATCATGTTTACCAAAGAGAGTATTCAAAGTATTCCACACTTCATTTGGTGATTCTGCAAACATAATATGAAAGTGTAGATTAGAGGATACAACCATGCATAAGGTGCTAAAAGCTTCATCACATTTGTTGAATCATTTAGGCTTTTTTTCATCCTCTATAGGTTCCTTATCAGTACCCATTATTATTCTATACAATTTTAACTTTCTTAAGTGAAGTTCCATTTCATTTTTCCACTCAAAGTAATTGTATGGTGTGAGTAGAGGAACTGTTTTATCCATTTTAGATTGTTGTTGCAGTGTGAGAAAAAAATGCAAGAAGAAACACATAGAGACACCCCCTTTTTCACTCAATCAAGAATCCCCCCAACAAAAAATGATTTGGCACTCTATAAATCAGTGTATTTACAATGTTGGAGTTGTTTCCTAGAGTTTTACAATGTCCAAAAATGGACTCAAATACTAAAAGTACAATCAAGTATCAAATTGAGAACATCAAAATAGCACCAATGTGTAGTGCTCAAAAAAATATTCACTTTCAAGAGAAAGAATCACCTCAATCCAAGGTCATGCATGAAATTTACATCCATTTGAAGTTCAAAAAAATGATGACTGTCCTTCAGATCTGATGAAAAGACTAAATTTTTGGAAAAATAGGAACACTTGAGGAAAAACTTATTCCACCACTACAAAGCCTACGAAATTTTAATCCAAATAAAAAAAGAATTGCTCACAAAATGGAGCCCAGATGATTAAGTTAGACACCTCTGAAGTTTGACTATGAAATAAAAAATGCAAATGGAGCAAGGGGTGTAAAATATTAAAAAGCTATTGACATCATGCTGATGTCATCACTAATTTTAGCTAAAGGCCTCCAAATTTAACAAAACTACTAGTTTTAGTTGTCTTCCAGATGATTTAGAAGCTCTCCTAAAATAGTCATTGCTAATAAACTTAGAAGCACCACTAAATCTATAAGGATTGCTCAAACCACTACTAAAAATGTAACAAACTTGCTAAATAGGTGGCACAGTGGCTGAAGAGCCGTACGGGTGCAGCAATTTGAATGATTTTTTAACCATAAAATTTTGATTGCAATTATTTTAGGTGTTTTTTGTTTTGTTTTTGAAGTAATAAAACATTTGCATGGGGGGTTGAAGCTGCAACCGAACCCCTATGGTAAGGGGTTTGTGACCCAAGGATGTGTGGGGCCCTATGGGACCCATGGCAAAGGTACCTGTGTAGGTACCTTGTGTACCACACAAAACCCTACCTTTCATTTTTTATGTTTTTCAATTTTTTTTCTTTTCTAATTTTGATTTTTTTTCAATTTTTTTTTTTCTAATTTTTTTTTTTCAATTTTATTTGCTTTTTTTCAATTTTAATTTTTCTTTTCAATTATTTTTTCAATTATTTTTTTCAAATATAAACAAATTATTATTTTTTTTGCTTTGATTTTGCAAAAACAAAACAATGGAAAAACTTATTAAAAGATATGATTTTTGTTTTGAAAAAAAAACCTCAATATGTGTGCAAGGGATGTCTAAGCAAAAAAAAATTGCCCCAAATTCAACTTTGTCCAAATTGGACAAATTATATATGAAAATTGGGGTTTTTGGGCCTTCTGGACTCGATGGGGTAGTCTATTTTGGATCAAAATTCTCCCAACAAAATTTGAATGCTGAATTATCCTAAAGCGAGAAGGGGCTTGCAGATCTAAATGTTCTGATACCATGTAAGAGTTGCTGATGAAATCGAGCAACTAGGATCACCTGCACAACCAAGATTAACCGTCTACATGAGAGTAGCAAGAGGATGAAATGTTGGAATATGACCTACAATAAAATAATGATGATATTATCACACTCAAAATGATACAATATGCATCAACAGTCCCTTGAACTCATCAAGCTGATATGAGCTCATTTGGACTAGATAGGAGGCAAAGGTGAGTGCTGAATATATAGCATAATATGAGCATATAATTTCAAGAGGTGTAATAACTCCCAAATAACCAAATTAGGTGGGAGTTATGCCTACATGGAAAATGTTGAACATGTGGCATAACCTACTCAGAAAGAGATAGGATAGTAGTTTTGTGAGGTGTCATAAAAAGCCAAAAGAGGGTATGAGACTCAACCACCCAAGTGTGGGTGAGAGCGACACATGTAATTGACGGATTGTACCATGTGTCCTCACATAAACCATGTCTCCTATAACCTAATTATGCTTAATAGTGTGTAGGAAAAATAAATATTAAAAACCTACACTAGCACTCCCTTATAAACCCTTAGGACCATTTTCTTGGATAGAGTTTTCAATGTTTTGAATACTTGTGTGTAGCTTTGTAGCAAATTTTTTATCATCTTTGGGAGTGTCCTTTGAGATTCATTTTTATAATTCTTCATTATTTCCAATCTAGTTACATAATATTAGGATAGCTACTTAGCTATAGTATCCCTTTATATCCTTGCAATCCTTAGCTTGTGCATCACATAGCTTGCATACTAGACATATTATAAATTTCATAGTTTTATATTGTTTCCTTGTAAACTATCTTTTTCACTTTTTTATTTGTGAAGCTTATTTTCTTGTCTTATTAAAAGCATGGAAATTAGTGAACTTGTATAATTCAAAATCTTACAAGGAAGGTCATTTAGGAAATATTTGTTTTCCTATTTGCATTCATCTTATTAAGTGAAAACAATAGAATATTGCATTCTTGTACACAATTTTTTTTCATAGTTTAGATTTTCTTTTCATAACTTTGGTACCATAATTTCTTGCATCAAAATAACTAAAAAATCCAAAAATAGAAAAAGATCTCAAATATATCAAAACATAAAATAATCTTATTGTGCATCCCTTGCACTTTGATGTGTCTTTGGTGTAGACCAAACATGATTCATGATTTGGAAGAAGAGGGTATATCATTCCTACCAATCCCATCCTCGCTTTTTTAAAATTTGGTGTGCTTAGAGAATATTTGTTTCCTCATCAAATTTAAGAGTTCATTCCCAACCTAGGAAAAGGTATAGGCACCCCCAACATATGTCATTTGTTTTGATGTGCTAATTTCAAAAGAAAATTTTAAAATTTTAAATATCCATCATTGTTAAAGGGGAAATCTAACTTTATTGAAAGGATAAATACCAAAATGAAGCTATAAAAACTAAGGATGTTAATAGATGAAGGAATCAAAAGGTAAAGGATGTTGTAACTATAGAGACAAATCATAAAGGGATCAAATTTGGTGAAGTTTCCCAAGGTAACCAAATTTAACAGTAATATAACATGAGTAAAAATGTGTAGACATGTAAAATGTGTTGTTTGACATTACACACTTGATCCTAATTACTAACATCATTTCAACTTGAATCACCTTCTTAAGCTTATCATCACTCTTCCTCCCTTAATTAAATAAATTATTATTTATTTTATTAAGTCTTTCTCTTTTGTTAATTAAATCAATCAATCTGATTTAATTAACCCTAGGTCTCTATTTAATTAAATAATTCATTTTATTTGCTTAAATATCTAAGGTCATCTTATTAAAATAAATAAATAAAATCTTATTTGATTTAATCTAACAATCATCCCCTTTAGTTAAATAAATCAAAATCTTTTATTTAACTAAATCTATATCATTCTCTTGTCAACTTTGATTTATTTAAATCCTAAAATCTAAGTCAAAATTGTCAAATCACCTAACCTCCTCTTATTTAATCAAATCCTGGTTAAATCCTAATCTTAATCCATGTCCCATCCTCTAGCTTTTGCCACTTGCACATGAAAATACATTTAATTCATTTATTAAATCCCTAATTTCTCTCAACTTGGCATCTTTAGAGGAATATTCTTCCAAACTTAAAATCTCTCCAAGTGGACTTTGTCCTTCCAACAAGACATTTATTTCACCATGCAAGTCCTTTTTCCCTGAGCCAAGTGGCCATAACTCCATTTGACTCTCCCTCCACCTTGTCATTTCACTAATTTCAAATTTCACCTAATTGCATTTATGGGAACATTCATCAAAATATGCACATCCTTTTCCCATTCACCTCATGACAAGTGGCATTTGGCCATTGGTTGAAAGTTAGTCCCACATCATTACATTTTGGGCATTTCTCCATCTTGTCTTTCTATAAATAAGAGGTTTCTTTCCTCATTTGATCATCCACAATTTGAGCAAGTTTACTATACTCAATTTCATCCTCAAGCATCACCATTTTCATCAATTTTATCAAATTCTTAGCTAAGTTATGTAGGCTTTTCATCATGGAGCTCAATTGAATCTTCAACAAAGTGGATCAACCTTCATCACTCATCAACATTGCATCATAGGAGTTGGGAAAGGGCCATTTTTCACATCAAATTAGCACTAATTCCCCCATGGGATCAAGATTTTGCATGCTTAATTAGGATTTCATTACTTTTTCATTGTGTTCTTCAAGTTTATTTCCTATTTTGAGCATCATTAATGGATTTCCTAGGGAATCTTGATTCTTACTTGCATTTTGATCTTCTAATATGTTTGTTTATTGTGTTTTGTAGGTATTAGGATTGGGGTTCTACATTTGGCACTAGAAGGAGGGCAGATCTCATGTTTAAATCACATTTTTTCACAAAATTTTGTGTTTTTCCTCTTTTTTAGTGTCTATGGGGAACTACGCCACTATTAGTCTAGCGGCATCATACAACACTGCTACCAGTCCAACGTTACCATATCGCACCACTTCAAACTTCAAATCATGCTGCTTTGTCTTTCCCACCTAGAATCCAAATCTTCTAACTTTGCCGCTAGCTCAGCTTATGGGCGTTGGATTTCCAAACTTCAAACAACACCGCTGAGTGAAACTCCACCGCAATCACACTCTCTGGTTTTACTGTAGAGTGTTACTGTCTGACAAGTGGTGCCATACAACACCATTGAACCTCCTCAAAATGCATCACCTATGTAGACTAGGCCACTAGAGTCAAGTAAAAGGTTTAAATCAATTAATTTTGACATGGTTTCTTTTGTTTTTTGATCATTTGGAGTACTAACTAGTTTTCTATCCTTTATTTTGCAGTCCTAACTGGTTTTTTACAGATTTGTCTAAATCAAGGTGAAGGAAGAAAATGAATTTGAAAGTGACACTACGACATCATCATCTCATTACATCAAGTGTTTTTGCACTTTAGTTTTTTCTAACACTTTTGGAGAATTCAAAATTTCTCATAAATATTTGTTTCCTTTCATGCTTATAGGACACACCAAATTTCTTTTGGGCTCTAAAAAAAGTACTACAAAAGTTTTCGATATTTGTTACAAAGGATTATAAAGAACTTTAGGAAAATCTATTAGATTTCATTTAAGGTTAACAAATTGAACATTAAAAATCTCACATCTCCTTTGGTGCTTAAATTTTTTTTTTTCTTTGAAAGGATAAAATGAACAAGTGCTTATTTGTTTTGTAATCATTTAACCAAACTAATACCATTGAAAAGATGTATGCAATTCTCTCGCACCTCATGGAAATCTTGAGAATCAAAAGGCTTTTTGGTGATCTTAAGTTGGGTAAAGTGATTTCCTCCACATTTCATTTTGGGATTAAAAATTAAACAAAACATCTTGTGAGTGTGAGTAGAGTGTATTGCGTACATTGTCTCTTTATTTTGCAACAACGATTGAACGAGTTACAGATATGTTTTCTCTCTTTTTTTTATCTTAGAGGGCCTTCCTTGTGGGAAAAAGTAATCACCCAAGGGAACAACCCAACCAGAAACATGCTAAAGCCCAATGAATTGCAACCAGTATATAAGTGTGGATATTGGAACAAAGGCCAATATCACGAGGATGGTTTTGACTAGAAGGGCAACAATGGTTTCTCGCCACATGGATTATTCCCCACGAATGGAATGCTCACATTAAAACCCTTATTTAGAAAAGGCTAAAATCCTTGATCTATTTGTTGGTGCAAGAATGGTCATTCTGAAGCTACCCCACACTTTTACAGATTTTAGTAGAGATGGAAAATATGCCATGGGAGTTTCATGGGTATTGATGCTTAGTTTCCCCATATAAGTGAGTCTCGTGGAGGGGATCCAATGGGGTCAAACATCTAACCATCCACTAAAAGTAAGCGTAGCTGGACTTGTCCAAGTGGGGATTCAACAAATATAGTCTTTTATATCCATAGGTTTTTACATGTTCTTGGAATAAAAAACACATTTTTTGTTTGTAAACATTGATAAACAAACATTCAACATGATCATTAAATTTCAAACCCTTTAGGAAGCAAATATCCTTTAAAAAAATTCAAGTGTTATTTCTTACCCTAGGGATTCTATCCTTAGAGGCTTCTAAACTTTTGGATTTTCATCTCAATTTGCCTACTAAAGTAAACAATAGGAAACTTTTTCCTTAATTTTCTTGATTTCCACATAAAGCATTTTGTGGGATGATAAGAAGTTAGGATATTAGACATTTATTTTGGAAATTTAAATCAAGATTTTTTTGTGGCAAAAAGAAGTCACTAAGCAAAGCTAAAGGGCAATTGAACCCTACACATGTGCTTCATCCAATGATTTCGTGCAAGATCAAAATTTGCAAACCAAAATCAAAAGCTCTTAGTCCAAAAGGTCATCAAAATCGTCTCTCAATGCTCTACAAATTTAGACAAAGATTGATTTTCAACTTTTACAGAAGAGCTTCAAGAAACAATCCCAATTTGTATGAGTTCTTTTATCAAAAAAATCTAAATCTTTTTTCAGGAATTTGAGTATCTTGTATGAGAAGTAAGGCATGTTCTTCAAAACAGAGGTCTTGTAAAACAAGAGTCTTTTTAGGTACACATAGGATCAAATTGAAACCTTCATCCGTATTTTAAACATCAATCAAAGCCATCTCACCAACAACTCTTGAAAATCTTGAAATCATCCTTCATGCTAGAATTTTTGGCAAATCCATGAATCAAAAATCCTTGAAACAAATCAAAATCCTTGAATCAAACATCAAATCATATTGTTTAGCTAGGTATATGTGAATGTATCCTTCTCCATATGCTTAGTTGAATTAAAATCAAATCACCTTGTTTAGCTAGGTATATGTAGATGTATCCTTCTCCCTACACTTAGTCAAATTATCATTTTGTGAGAAAGTCTATCCCATAGATAGCATCCAACATCTTGGGATCCATTTGTTCATTATCAAAAATCAAAACAATCCAAAATCAAAATCAAGGTCAAATCAAAATCCAATAATCTAATTTTTTTTTCCAAAAGTCTACCATCTCCTCAAGATCTTTTTAGAGTTCAATCATCCATATCATCCATCTTTCACACATTTCACCATCACCATCCATTTGATCCTTAATCATCATAATTTTTCTCTTTTGTACCTAAGATTAGATCAATCCAAAGAATTAGAGATTCATCTCCCATATTCTTGAAAATTGATCCCTATTTTATGGTTCAAACTAGATCTCAACACAAGAGGAACATGGAAGCTACCAAAGAAACATCAACTTCAAGCGATTTGAGCCAAACCGCTCCCCAAATCAATCCAATGTAACCAAGCAATCCTTTAAATAATCTTCCTCTACCATCACAAAATCTACAAGGGGAAGGTCAAGTGGAGGACCTTAACAATAATCCCTTTGGGATGTCACAAGATGAGGTCATCGAAATGATTCAAAATATTGAGACTCATGAAATTTTCAATATCATGATGAGGCTCGATCCCTCTCAATACATGCTTGAACTAGCAAAACAAGGGGCTAAACTCCCTTTCGATTATGATTTAAACACACTTGTGGAGAAGCCTCTCAAAATCACACCACCAATCTCATCTACACCTCCATTTCAAAATATCATTCAATCCATCCCCCAAATCATATCATCTATTTCTCCAACTCCACCAATCATCCACAAAGGGAGCACATTTCTCAATGTGATACAAGCACACCCCCTTGTGAAAAATGAAGGTTTGGATGCAAATACCATATTGGGTCAATCCATCCCCCAAGATCCAATACACCCATATGTCCCTCTTACCTTTCATGATCCTAATGACCCATCATCATCATCATTTCATGCAACACCTCAAACTTCTCTCCCTACGATCTCAGAGGGAGAAAGTAATCTATTTGGACTAAGGGGCATCTTTGACCATTCATCTTCATGATTCCCTCAAGGAAGTATGCCACTCACTTTTCCACCACTTCCACCCTTACCATCAACATCCATACCATCTCTTAATTTGGGGCTTCCCCCTTTACCAAATATCAATCAAAAAAATTAAAACAACCCATCAATCATCAATCAAAGCATCTTGCCATCAAAATCACAACATATGGCAATGATCACAATGACACAAGCGATCATCACATCCCAAAACATGGTCTCCCAAGGGCCTATCACATCACTTACACCACCCACCACCAAAAATACCATCATCAATTCAATGTTTCCTTTCATCACAACAATGGACACCATTCCAAATCTTCCACCACCTCCAACATCAAACACATCAAACCAATATAGTGCAGTGTTGCAAGCCACTCAACAAGATGCCTACCAGAAGGTGCTTCAACAAATCCAAAACTGACAAGCTGCATAGCTAGTTTCTCAGCAAATGCAAGCACAACTAGTTGCACAACAAGCACAACAAGCTGCTCAAGCCCAAGTTTTATTACAACAATAGCAAGCCACCCAAGCTGCCCAAGCTGTGCAAGTAGCTCAAGCAACTCAAGCCACACAAGCTACACAAGCTTCCCAACAAGCACAAGAGTAATCTTAAGAATAGGCGCAAGATAAAGCACAAGCGGAAGCACAAGCACAAGCACAAGCACAAGCACAAGCACAAGCACATGCATAAGCACAATATCTTGCACAACAAGCAACCCAACAACAATAATTGAAACAATACCAAGTGCAGTAAGAAGCAACTCAACTAGTAGCCCAACAACAAG
Source organism: Sequoia sempervirens (assembly GCA_007258455.2). Taxonomy (NCBI): domain Eukaryota; kingdom Viridiplantae; phylum Streptophyta; class Pinopsida; order Cupressales; family Cupressaceae; genus Sequoia; species Sequoia sempervirens. The sequence goes on from VDFB02347804.1 coordinate 9,714, forward strand.
TGTTGTTGGTGCAACAACAACAAGTGTTGTTGTTGCAACAACAACAATAGTAAGATAAACAAAACACACTATTAGTGTAACAACAACATGACCAACAACAAGCGTTGTTGGTACAACAACAATTACAAGCATATTGGACACAAAAAAATATGCAAGCACCATCCATCAACACACCAACCAATCCACCCATCCCTCCAATGAATGGACCACTGCAAAACACCTTCACTCCACCCCCAATCTGCAAAACGATGTGACAACACAAATCAATTTGCTCTCACAACAAGTGCTTGATCTTTAGTTAGGGAAAACCATGAAAACACCCAACAACTTGTGTCCCTATCTATTTGATAGGAGTCTTGCAATGAAACCATTCCCAAAGGGATTTTAAATCCCCAAATTTGATAAATATCATGGGACAAGAAACCCTAAAGATCACATCAAGGAATTCCAAGTGCATTGCATGGAAGTCGCATATGACGATACATATCTGATACAACTATTTTCTAGAAGTTTGGCTGGACAAGCCATGTAGTGGTTCTCTCATCTAGGTGAAGCCACAATAGTGGTTTACAATTTAGGTGAGGAAGTAAAACTAACAACAAATGACCCCAAAGCAAAAAAAGTGATTTTGGGGGTTCGTACGAACCTCCTGGTTCGGCCGAACCCATTAGGGTTTTTCTCAAACAGTGTTCAAGCGAACTACTTTAAATTTTGACTGCAAAAAAAAAAATGCATAGCAAAGGGGGTTCGAGCAAACCCCATTGAAGAGGTTTGCTCGAATCAGGGTTCAGCCGAACCCTGGTTCGAATGAACCTCTAGGGTTCGCTCAAACCTCTAGGGGTTCATTCGAACCCCTGTTGCCCCTCATCCCCCTCTTGAGACACAAAGAAAGTCTATTTTTTTACGCTTCGAAGCTCGCGTTGAGAATGAAAATGGAGAAGTCTTCAGAAACTCTTCTAGAATGAAATAGTCCTTGAAATGAGCTATCCAACGAATATAATTTTAATATATCTTGATTTTATTATGTATTTATTTTTTTAGTTTTATTAAACATAGGTTCTTCATCGAAAATGAAGGTCTTTGTTCTGCACATGTGGAAAAATAGTAGATTACCAAAAAAAAATTTGAAAAATATGAGTGCACCAGATATTGAAGTCCTTGATCCAACAAAAAAAAAATTGAATTTCAATATATACAAAAGAAGTTACCGTTATACATCACTATTTCTAAATTGTAATTGGTTTGACTTCAAAACTTGATTAAAGAAAAATATTCAATAAAAACTATCTAACCAATTGGAAGCACTAGATATCAGAGTTACAAATCTAAATTCGAAAAAATTATAATTTTATCCTTCATAGAAAAAAAGTTATGCGTTATACGGTGTGCGCCACTTTTTAAAAATGTTGTTTTTTGAAAAAAACTAGTTTTCGTGGGAGATGGAAAAAGAAGTGCAATCTGATTCCAAATTTTTTGAAAAAACTATTTTTAGAATTTATAGATAAAATGTGATGAGACTCTAGTTTGCATCATCTTCAAACTCCTCATGGTTTAGCTGCTATAGGTGCCCGAATGTGAAGATTTAGTTAAAAATAATAATTTCATCGTCTAGTTTGGCCAAAAATTGTAAACCACTATTGTGGGATCACCCATCTCCCTCTAGGCATCAAAAAGTTCTAGGAGATAGTAGACGCATTCATCAAAAATTATGCATCCAATATCAGTATGGATGTCAATCTAGAGGAACTATCAGCTATTAAACAAGGAAAGAACGAATCATTCACTTCCTTCCTAAAATGATGACAATCCAAGGCCAATAGGAGCAAATGGGACATGGTAGAAGAACAACAAGTTTGTACTATCATCTCTAATCTAGAGGGAACCTTGGCATTCCATCTCAAAGTGCAAGGAATCACAACATATGACTGACTGATCTCAAAGGCACTTAACATTGAACGAGCCCTTATTGCACAAGCGAGGACACCCGCATATCTTGAACAACAAAACAATCACCCATCCACCAATTATAATGATATACCTCACACATGGGAAAACAATAGAAACATTACCAATGATGGTGTAGTCGACGCCAAAGTTGTCATCAGTGCTCCTCGAAAAAACACACCCGCACCCCAACAACAACCCCAAAACAATAATCAACACCATCATCAAGCTAACATTGTGATTCAACAACCAAATAATCAAATGGTCAACAATGTGAATGATCAAAGGGGGCCACCCAAACAAAGAAAAAACTCCCCCAAGTAGAAGTACACAACCCTTGGCGAGTCAACTGAATACATCATGAAGAGACTAGTGGAGGAAAAACTCATCACAATACCCACTTATGACAACTATCAAGAACCCTTGGTAAAACCACCCATGGTACAATGAAAATCACCTTTGTGATTTCCAAAAAATCAAGGGACACACAACTACCAGTTGCATGAGGTTGAAAAACTTGATCCAAGACCTCATTGATGACAAAATCATAAATGTGGAACAATCGACAAGAAATCAGAATCTCAAGATCTACATGAATCCGATGCCCAATCATAAAAAAAAGGGGAATAATAATAATGATAAGGGAAAAAGTTCCTTAAGAAGTGTGAATCATGTATACGACCATGTCATTGCATCCTTAGATGAGTATTGTACTACCATCACCATCAAAGGAGCCCAAGCTGATTATGGAGTCACCATAAGAGGCAGAAAATTCACCATCGCAGGGTCATCTCAGCCAAACAATACATCCACCTCCAATCCAAGGTTTGTTCCTAACGGGTACAATGTCCTTGACCAATTGAAAAGAACCCTAGCTCTGATCTCCATCATGGAGTTGCTGAAGATTTCACCATCCCACAAAAAAATCCTTAAAGAAGCTTTGGTCTCATCTTCTGTCCCCATCGATCTTGATGCAGATCAATTCCAAGCTATGGTCACACACCTCACCACATCTCATCTCCTAAAATTTTAAGAACAAGATCTTCTCATGCAACCATCTCATAATTGTGTGGTTCATCTAGAGGCTTATGCCCATAAAAAAAAGGTCAAGAGAGTCCTGGTAGATGGAGGTGCGGGGTTGAACATATGCACCCTCAAATTAATAAAAATATTGGGCTTCTCCAAAGATGTTGTTGAACAAGTAAAAGGCATAACTATCAGAGCCTATGATGATCAAGAAAGAGTGTCTTAGGGCACCATTCAACTCCTTATTCAAGGAGGGCCAGCCATCATGGAAACAACTTGTCAAGTTCTTGATCTAGAATTGCCTTATAATATTCTCCTGGGACATCCTTGGATTCATAGGATGAAGGTTGTTACTTCCACCTTTCCCCAATGTGTAAAGTTTCCATACCAAGGACAAGAAGTAACTATCCATGGGGATCTTGAACCCTTTTACTATTGCAAAAATTTGGAAGCCAAATATTACAAAATCTCCCAAGTACCTACAAACAATGAGGGTCCCTCAACTCCATACATTGACCTAGCTACTCTTGCCTCCACTTCTGTGACAGAGACACCTACCATCACTTCCATCTTTGATATCAAGGTAATTATCCAAGACAATGGGTGTGGGAATTATAAAATGAAGAAAGGTACTTTCATGGTAGGAGAGTTACCACAATCTCCTAGGTCCCATGGGCAAGCCCAACCAGCTGAAATATCATCCCAAACTAACAGAGTTGACCCCTCTAGATTCAGGAGTTGGGGAGACCTTTGTCATGAAGTAATAGAAGAGGACTCATCAAGCCTTCTATACCAAGACAACATACCAGTAGCTAACCTACCTATGGATTATAGCAATAAAGGCTTACAAATGATGCTCACAATGGGCTATGATAGAAACCAAAGGCTGGGACAAAATGAAAATGAATTTCTAATACCCATAATTCTTGAGACGCGAATGAGAAATCTTGGCCTTGGATGTACCCCTTCAAGTATAACCATATGTGGATAAGGTTCCCCAGTTAAAGCAATCAAAACTCCCCCTCAGCCAACAATAGCTAAACTTTGCTTACCCATATCTATTGGTCAAGTCATGGACAATTTTACATTTGATATTACTGATGTCTATAGTAGTAGTGATGAGGAAGATGCCATAACTGACCTACCCATGCTTTTTGAGAATTCCACCCTTCTCAGGATTAGTATCGTCTCATTTGAGTCAACCAATCAAACCCACGAAATCAACCTAGTATACCCCTAGCTCATCGATTACAACCAACAAGGACCACCAGTTCTAAACACTTTCAAAAATAATGAAGTGTTCTAAAAATTCATGTGATTGCGGAGCACAATACCATGTGGAGATCATAAGGTTGGGTTTGATATCATTCTAGACACACAAGCCTATTATGGGGAGATGATTGAATGGTTTAGTCGCAAAAGTGAAAACTTGAGAATAATCTCAAGGTCTTTGAGTGAAAACCACATTGTGGCACTCTTTGACCCTAAAATAGTAAAAACAAAAGATGTATCTATTGGTGAAAACCTCTCTAAGGTTCCCGAGGATGAAGGATTCAATCTTCCTCTCAGTGCTCTACATTAGGAAAAGTCAACGGTTCTAGCTGAAAAGTGCAACCCAGTCTAATTGAGAACATAGCAAACTTTGTGTATCACATTTTATGCTAAATCATTGATGTTAGAAGAACAAGAGCTTATAGATACTTTCTTAAGGGAAAGAAAGGTAAAATTTACATGGAGCTATGCTGACATGCCCGGGCTTCATCTAGCAGTTACCCCAAAGCAAAGCCTATCAGGAAAAAACTCAGAAAAATGCATCCCCAAATAGCCTTGTTGGTTAAAATGGAATTGAATAAGCTACTTGATGTAGGGTTCATACGACCAATTTACTATTTGAAGTGGGTATCAAATTTGGTTCCTGTTTCAAAACCCAATTGGGGCATCTATATATGCACAGATTTCAAAGACCTAAATAAGGCATGTCCCAAAGACAACTTCCCACTACCCAATATTGATATGATTGTAGACATGACCATGGGACATGAGATGATTTCACTGATGGAAATATTCTCTAGGTATAACCAAATCATGATAGCTAAAGAAGATCAACATAAAATGACTTTTACTTGTCCATGGGGGACATATTGCTAGAACATGATGCAATTTGGCCTAACGAACACTGGAGCAACATATCAAAGAGCCATGACCTTATTCTTTCATGACATGATCCAAAAGAGTATGGAAGATTATGTTGATGACATACTGGAAAAATATAGAAAGAGAAGGGACCACATAGTAGCATTAAGTGCCATCTTTGACAGACTTGAGGAATACAAGGTCCACCTTAATCCAAAGAAGTGTGTCTTTGGCGTACAATCGGGGAAGGTATTGGGATACATTATGTCTATGAGAGGAATTGAAATAGATCCCACTAAAGTAAAGACAATCCTCAAGATGGAGGCACTTAAGACTTTGAAACAGTTTAGAGACCTACAAGGTAGGCTCCAGTCAATCTGTTAGTTCATAGCTCAATTAGCAGACAAATAAATCCCATATTCTCACCTACTCCACAAGGGGGTAGCATACACGTGGGACAACAAGTGTGATCAAGTGTTCAACAAGATCAAAGAGTATTTTTCTCATACCTCCAATGCTTATGCCACCAATCCCAAGAACACCTCTAATATGTAGAGTATTTTCTACATATTAGCAACAGTAGCAGCCCTCGGTGCTCTCCTGGCTCAGGATGATGAAAATGGAATAGAGAGGGCCATCTACTACATCAGCTAAGCCATGGTAATATATGAGTTAAACTATTCCTTCATTGAAAAAGCTTGTCTAGAAATGGTGTTTTCCTCATAGAAGTTTAGACACTATATGTTGACACACAAAATTAAACTCATCACCAAGATCGACCCACTAAAGTATCTTCTCTCCAAAGAAATTCCGACTAGAAGGATGGCCAAGTGGGTCATGATACTATCAGAATGTGACATCAAGTATGTAGAGTGGAAGGCCATCAAAAGGAAATCTATTTCAGACCAACTAGTAGAAGTGCCAATGTATTTAGAGAATCCGCTAATTTAAGAGCTCCCTGATGAATCTATCTTCAACTTTAGAATAGTAGACCATTAGAGGTTGTAATTTGATGGCTCCTACACACAACATGGATCGAGAGACAGGGTCTTTTTCATCACTCCACAAGGAGACTACATACCAAGGTCCTACAAGTTGGAATTTCCCTACACAAACAATATCGAAAAATATGAGGCTCTAACCATAACACTCAGAATAATAGTGTAGTGGCATATCATGGCTCTCAAGGTATATGGGGATTCACAACTAATAATAAATCAAGTGAATGATGAGCACTAGACTAAGGATGACAAGCTAGCTCCATACAAGAAATTTGTGGAAAGCCTTAAGGAGTCCTTCATTGAGATCACATTTGAGTAGATACCTAGAGCAAACAACAAAGTAGTAGATGCCATGGCAACAATTGGATCCCTATTGGATATCGCTCATAATGTCCCAAAGCATGAATTCCTAGTAGAGCAGCTTCTCATGCTTGCATTTGAGGTACCGAAGTTTGAATTCATGTGTGAAATCGTTGGTGCTAGTGATCCTTGGTACCACAATATATACACTTATCTGAGAATATTTCTCCCAGCTAACATAATCTCAAACCTTAAGAAAACCTTTATCAAGAAAGCATCTCGATTTGTCATCCTAGGAGAAACCCTTTACCGTAGGAGCATAGAAAGAACCCTATTACATTTCCTAAATACTAAAGAAGAATTGACTACTTTAACTGAGGTAAATAATGGTTTTTGGTTCATACTCGAGAGGAATGACCTTGGCCAAGAAATTGTTGAGGATGGGATATTATTTCCCTACTATGGAAAGAGAAGCACATGACTATGTCATAAGGTGTCTACAAGTCAGCAGCATGGGGACCTCATCCATGCACTAACTCAAGATTTCCATCTAATTGTCACACCATGGCCCTTTTCGTAGTGGGGGCTTGATCTTGTTGGAAAAATCACTCCCACCTCATTTAGTGGCCACAAGTTTATCATTACCACCAATGAGTACTTCACTAAATAGGTGGAAGCCATACCCATGACATACATCACAGGAAAGTAGACATCTAAGTTCATCCTAAACTACCTAATATGCCACTATGGTGTCCCCCAAGCTACTATCTTAGATAATGGGACACCATTCAATAATTAGGATGTTCATGACCTATGTGACAAATTCAAAATTCAACATTGCTTTTCCACTCCATATTATCCCTAAGGCAATGGCCAAGCAGAAGCCACCAATAAAACCATATTGAAAATTCTCAATAAAAAGTCAATGATGCAAGTTGTGACTAACACTTGCAACTAAATCTTTCCCTTTAGGCCTATCGAACCATCATTCACACACTAATAGGTGCCACTCCATTCTCCCTAGTCTATGCATTAGAAGCCATATTACCCATCGAGATCAAGCTCCTGTCACTAAGAATATCACTACAGAACCTCATCACGGATGAAGAATACCGAGTATCAAGATTGAATGAGCTAGATTTGTTGTATGAGTGACGTATGGGCACCTTAAATCATTTGCAAGTCTATGAGAACTAGCTCAAGAGGAGCTATAACAAGAATATTAGGAGTAGGACCTTCTAGGCTGGAGAACTTCTGCTAAAGGAGAACCAAAAGAATACCCCAAATCCAAATAGAAAAGGAAAATTTGAACCCAATTGGCTGGGACCATTTGTCATCACATCGAGCTATAATTCAAGGGCATATCAATTATCAACACCCAAAGGGGAACCTCTATAGGAGTCCATGAATAGCTCCCATCTCAAAAAAAATATGCCTACATCTTGCAAGGTATAGAACCAAAAAATCAGAAAATGTCTTGAAAAAATGTCACCCTGATGAAAACCTGGCAAATAGACATCTTGGTGACAACAAAAAAATCAAAAAAGGAAAAAATCCAAAAAAAGAAAAGAAAAAGGATTAAGAATAGTAAAGAGAAAAATTGTCCTCTAGTGAAAACCACTTTGGTGGTGCTTTGGTCAAGTACCTTGGTGAAAACCTGGCAAATAGGTGCCTTGTGTAAATAAGAAATTTCCATCCACCATGATCTCCATGACTTATTTTGCATCATCCATCCATTGCATTCCATATTCCCAGCCATCACCCATCTGCATCTACACCATAGCTTGATCCTGTGTTCGTGCCATGATCCCTCCTAGTACTACTCAACCCATTCTCAAGGTCAGTTTGTCCTACCTTTATTGGAGTAGTCTATTGATTCACACTAGGGGCATGTTCTCGTCATATCAGATTCATGAATATTCCTGAGGTCCCTAAATCAAAAAGGCCAAAAACATCAAAAAATTAGAAAATCCAAAAACATTAGAAAATTAGAAAATCCAAAAACATCAGAAAATCAAAAAATCCAAAAACATTGGAAAATCATATCAAAATCTCAAAACATTCAAAACATATCAAAATTAAAAAATAGGTCAAAAGTTAGTCAAAAATGACAAAAAAATAGAGTTGTCTTGTCAAACTACAAGTCTCTAAGCCTTGAACATAAGCAAGGTTGATCTTTGATCATTCTCCGAGACACTTAGGTCAATCCTTTAGGAATCCATCATAATAAACTTAGGGATGCACAATAAGATTATTTTATATTTTGATATATTTGAGATCTTTTTCTATTTTTGGATTTTGTAGTTATTTTGATATGGGAAATTATGGTACCAATGTTATGAAAAGAAATTATGTACAAGAATGTAATATCTTATTATTTTCTCTTGATAAGATGAATTCAAATAGAAAAACAAATATTTCCTAAATGACCTTCCTTGTAAGGTTTTCACTAATACAAGTTCACTAATTTCCATGCTTTTAATAAGACAAGAAAATAGGATTCACAAATAGAAAAGTGGAAAAGATAGTTTGCAAGGAAACAATATAAAACTATAAAAATTATAATATTTCTAGTAGGCAAGCTATGTGATGCACAAGATAAGGTTTGCAAGGATAAAAAGGGATATTATGGCTGAGTGAGAAATGTTAGAGGGCCAAAAAGTGGCCAAGATTTTTAAAAAAATTTGAAAGCTATAATGTGAGTGCGGTATAATGCACTCATGTTATGGCTTGGTGTGACTGAGCCTTAACCGAGCATAAGGATCAGTCACATCAAGCCTATAATGTGCTCACATTATAACATGAGTGTGTTATAGATTATTAAAACAAAAAAAAATTGAAAAACCTTTTCATTTCATTTTCACTATATTTTTTCTTTCCCTTAGCCAACAAACCCGGCAATTTCACACTCATGTTTTGGAAGGATCAAAAGTTACAATTTATTTATTGAATCATTACAATTTCATTTCCAAGATGCTTCCACGTCAACAATGAGGTCAAATAAGTAAGCATTATTTGTTTCTTTTTGTAAATTTTTTGTTAAAGAGGTAATTTTAGGTTGGTTTTTATATTCATTTATTTAATTTGAGGAGATGCTAATCAACCTCAAAAACCTCCTCAAAATCCTCAACAACCACAACAATAAACTCCACCAATTCTTCAACATCCTCTTGGTACTCAACAAAATATAATGGGGAAAATTTAAAACAACAAAAAATAGATTGAGTTAATTGTGAGGTTGAACAATCTTGTAAGTTCAACTATGGAAAGAATAACACTTGTGAATTCACTTCAAGACATGTTAACACACATAGATGAAATCAATAAACAAATAAGTTCTTGGGAAGATAGGAGGTAGGTGTGGAGGAATTTTTATGCAGATAAGTTATCATATAAATAAGTAAAAGATGAAAAATTACAAAATATGATTTGTGCTCACTATTCGTTGAACCATCCACAAATTAAAATCTTGACCTTAATGCCAAGAGGCTTCCTATATATTGGTGCCACCACCAAAAGATTAGGAGAAATTATTGGGATAGGTGGTTGATGGTTTTTGACTATCCACCATGCAACAATAATGAGATCCCCCAATATTTCTCAAGGAAACTCTACTATGAGTTCATCCTCAACAAAATCCCCAACTATTTTGATATGAGGGACTTTTAGGGGAGAGGTGGATGGCTAGCACAAGATAGACCAAGTGCACATCAAGATCCTTAGCGGTAAGGGATACGAGCTCTTTCTAGGCCGACTCATAAGCATGTCGCTATCCCTTCTATTGTGAAGGAGAATGATGAGGTAGACACTTTGTAGTCTATTAGATCTTTGAACTAAAGTATCATCCAATGTGCTAGTCCTATAGTATAGCGCTATCTAGGAGAGAGTTTAATGGGTAGGCTTCCACCCCATTCTTGTTAGGTTTGTGAGTTGGCTTGTACATATGACCCCACAGACACTCAAGAGGCTAGTGTGTAGGATACGTTTGTAGTTGTGGGGTTGGCAATGGCATATGACATTTCGGTTGAGGATTTTAGCATTGATACTAAGGTAAATGCTAGCCTGTTCATTGAGTTTAATATATTAAATTTCATTTTTAAAATGCAATATTAACTAATTTAGTTTAATGATTGTAATAAAATTTCAAGATCATAGTGTTGATACTGGATGTACACTAGCCCTCCACTTGTTTATTACTCCACAACATCTACTATTAAGGTATATAACTAGTAAAAAATTATAAATATTAGATGTTAATAGCATTTTTATATGAATGGTATTCTAATATTGGAGTTTTTTCGGGAACACCTCCCACTACCAGTGGAGTTGTACAAATCTTCACATAGGTAATATAATAAAGAGTTCAACTAATGAATTGTACTTAATAGATTTGTGTAGTTTATATTCATATCATTCATTACATTGCATTGCACATGTTTCAAAATCAAATCATTACTTCACATTGCATAACTAATAACTAGATGTTGATAGATGACAAAATTTCAATTACAATTATAGTTGTTTAGAAAGTCAACATAAGCAATGATGAAATTACTTCACATAGCATAAGTAATAACTAGGAGCAACTGCTAATTGCATTTTCTTTTCATAGCATTCCATGAGACCACTTTTTATTGAGGCATTTTTTCAAAAAGTTAACTGCCTTGTCTATGTTATGGATGCTTGGAAAAAATCTATGAAAGAATAATAGTAAGCAATAGCATAGACAAGGCAATGAGTTGTTTAAAAAAATTCTTCAAAGAAATGTGGTCTCATGGTGATGTCCATCACCATGAGACCTAATTTCTTTGAGGAATTTTTCAAATATCTCATTGTCATTTTTATGCTACCACATTTCCCATACATTTCTATCAAAGCATTTGATCAAATAGTTCACTAAAAGCCTAAAAAGGTTATTTCCAACAAACTATGGATGCTTGGAAAAAATCTATCAAAGCATAATAGTAAGCAATAACATAGACAAGGAAATGAGTAGTTTGAAAAAATGCCTTAGAAAAATATGGTCTCATGGTGATGGAATTCCATTCCATCACCATGAGACCGCATTTCTTTTAGGCCATTTTTCAAACAACTCATCGCCTTTTCTATGCTAATACATTTTCCACACATGTATAGCAAATAATTTTATCAAAGAGTTCACTTCCTTGCTGTTATGGCTAAAATCCTAAAAAGGTGATTTCCAACAAACTATGGATGCTTTGAAAAAATCTATCAAAGAATAATAGTAAGTAATAGCATAGAAAAGGCAGTGAGTAGTTTGAAAAAATGCCTCGAACAAATGTGGTCTCATGGTGATGGAGTGCCATTCCATCACCATCAGAACCAATTTCTTTGAGGCATTTTTTCAAACATCTCACCACCATTTCTATGCTACCACATTTTCCATACATGTCTACCAAAGTATTTTATCAAACAGCTCATTTCCTTGTTGCTATGGCTAAATTCCTAAAAAGGTGCTTTCCAACAAACTATGGATGCTTGGAAAAAATCTATCAAAGCATAATTGTAAGTAATATCAAAGACAAGGTAGTGAGTAGTTTGAAAAATATCCTCGAAGAAATGTGGTCTCATGGTGATGGAATTCCATTCCATCACCATGAGACCACATTTCTTTGAGACATTTTTTCAAACTGCTCACCGCCTTTTCTATGTTCCAACAAACTATGGATGCTTAGAAAAAACTATCAAAGCATAATAGTGAGCAATAGGATAGACAAGGAAATGAGTAGTATGAAAAAATTCCTCAAACAAATGTGGTCTCATGGTGATGGAATGCCATTTTATCACCATGAGACCACATTTATTTGATCCATTTTTTCAAACAACTCACCACCGTTTCTATGCTACCACATTTTCCATACATGTAGATACCAAAGCATTTTATCAAATAGTTCACTTCATTGTTGCTATGGATAAAATCCTAAAAAGGGTGCTTTCCAACAAACTATTTGTTGGCATAAATGGTTTTTAACATTTAACTGCTTAAGTTTACTTAGGTAGAATAGTTTAATTCATTATTTTAGGTAGTTTTGTTTCTTGTATCAGGAATTTTTATACTCATTACCTTTCTTTGCCTTTAAAAGGTAGTGCCAAAATATATTTTATTCATCTCAATTCATTCACTTGTTTTGGTGTGTTGGTGTAAGCCCAAGATCACGAACTGCAATGAAAACCTTCACATAAAGTGAGAGAGACACAAGGCCATTTCACCAAATAATGAGTGGAAAATACTGAGATGAATAATTTACATAATGTATAGGCTTTTAAAGCCACGCGAAAAGTGTCAAGTGGGAAAACTACCCACATGGGAAAAACCACTCATGAGAAACTAAATGCAAAACTAATAAACAACTTTTCTAAGTAAATTAAGTAGTTAAATGTAATTTTCTCTAGCACCCCCCCTTAAGTGCAACTTAGGGAGAATGCAAATGAAAATATGAAGATACAGTATGGTTCCTAGATACACAACCATGTTAGGTACCCATTTACAATGAAAAAAAGAAATCTCTCACAATTGAAGAAAAGGAGAAAATCCTGTGGGAAAAAAACCCTCTCCAAAAGAGAGAAAATACAAAAAATGATGCATGGATGGAGGACTCAATCACACCCACCAAGGACTACATATATCATGTATATATAATCAATAACCCCCCATAAGAGGGAGAGACAAAGACTATATAGCCCCACACAATGTGTAATCACCTACAAAATTGGTAAGTGCCTAAAGACAAAAAATGATCCAATGTCAACAAACAACTTGTATCCATTTCGGAAGAGACAAAATCAAATACAAATGTAGGCCTACTTCCCATTCTGGATAGGAATCAACAAGTGAAATCCAAATGTAGGATGAAAATATCTCTAAAATTTTCTCATGTGTCACAATGACCTTGGAAGATGATGCCACAAACCAATCAGGAACATGTGCAATCACAACAAAAGGTGACAAAAAGGGTACCACTGGAAACTGATGTTGAACAATATCAAGAGACTGAGAAGGAGTGACAACAGTTGTACCACAACTATCATCAAATAGGATAGATATCCCCTCAAATGTGTCTTCCAAATCTGAAATGTGAGATTCTACGAACAATGAACCAATGTTTGGAAAATAAGAATCCCAATCAGAAAGACAATGAGATACTAGTAGTGATGAATCATCAGACATGCTCAATGAATCATCAATAAAAGATGAATGGTCTTGTTGAATAGGAATGATAGTATCCTCAATCAATGACTTTATACAATGAATCACTAAAGGTGAAGGTACATCAACTATCTCTGATGAAATTTGAACAACCCTCATCATCCTCATCTTAAGATTCAAAGTATTCCAACACTTCAAACTCTTGCATGGTAGCATGATCATAGGGTATCTTGTCTGATAAATGAGGAGGCACAAGACAATCTAAAATAGGATCATCTAGGAATGGTTGAGTATTAGGATCTCCATGTATTTCCCATATTTTAATCCAAATAATATATGGACACTCAAAATGATCAATAACATCCAAAGTGGCATCATCAATATGCATTGTAATAACTCCTAGTACATGATCCCTTTTGCAATTCCATGCAAATTTCTTACTATCAGTACTAGGAAGGGAAACAAGCTTATATAAATGTGGTAGCAAATGAAGCCATTTGAGATGTTTTATGATAACATCTCTCCATTGTTTATAATTTCCTCTTTTCAACATAATCATAGTAGGATATAATGAAAATCGCATAATCAACTATGAAAAACTCCAAAAATATAGAGACAATAACCTTTAACAACAATAAGAAACTCCCAAATACTGTAAATAAAGTGAAACCAATATCAAACTTCAATGGATTAAAAGCACCACCAAACAATAAAATATGAGAGAAATTATTCAACCACTACAAAGGCGATGAAACTACCTCTCCATTGATATGTGGTTTATGAAAATCAACCCCTGTTTATAAAAGATATGCAGAAAAAAGGTTGATAGAGGCAATTTGGAAGCACAAGCAAGGACCTAGTTAATCCATGTGACCACCACAAGCATGGAGTGAAAAAAATTGAGCAAGCCTTTCCAAACACCAAGCAATCTCCAACACAATTCCTTGATGCAAGAGATAGTCTCTCAACAACCTCATGAGTTTTACTCACACTTAAGAAGGAGAATAAAATGATATTTGGAGGGCCAAAAACACCATTATACATCCAATGTGGGAAAAAGATCCCATTGAAATGCTCAGCAACTGAACATAAAAGGGCCCACAAGGAAAACCCTAATCAAATATTTGGAATTTTTTTTTTATAAAATATAAAGTTTGATTAAATGCTTTACCAATAAACCACAAACTCTCTACTAAAAATGCAAATCCAATCTTTGCACCTATCAACAAAAAATACCAGGAAAGACTAGGGTGCCTGCCAATAAATTTAGTGGGTAGAAATTTTTTATAGCTGCTAATAAGCCCACAACTTTCCAATGAACATGAACATGAGCTCTATGATGGGAAAAATGGCCTCAAACCACACCTCCTACAACAAATGAAATACATCCATGGTCTACAGATAAATTGTAGCTTGAGCAGATGTGAAGGGCACATGAAGACCTATGCAGGGAGAATGGTTTACCAAAACTCCAATCTCACAAGCACACCCCAATTGATGCCTCCCAGTTGGTAAGTGCCCTTTAGAAAATGTGCCTCCTCAATTAGAAAA
Organism: Sequoia sempervirens; assembly: GCA_007258455.2. NCBI lineage: Eukaryota > Viridiplantae > Streptophyta > Pinopsida > Cupressales > Cupressaceae > Sequoia > Sequoia sempervirens. The sequence continues at coordinate 24,837 of VDFB02347804.1, forward strand.
AAAAATTGCTTAACATAGGCAATTTTCAGCTCCAGAGAAAGAGAAGACACACTTCAAGAAAAAAATGCAACCTCTTGAAAATGCCTTTGCAGAAAAATATCATGCCTCCAAAGCACAAGCTACCACAATAATGATCTAGGTGAGTTTGCCATGGGATTTTGTAATTTTTTTCCAAATAAATAATTAATTATGATTTTTTTATTACAACTTTTAAAATATATAAAAACTCATATGTTTAACATCCTTAACTTGGTCAAAACTTCATGAAATTCATTTTTTTTTTTAATCCTATAGTATGTGAAGCATAGAATGTGACATATGTTTTGGATTTAAAAAATGTGATACCATTTGAAAGCTATAGATTTTTTTCAATCAGGTTATCAGTAAGGACTTTAGTCATAATTCAAATAAAAAATGAATAATAGTAACTTATTAAATTCAAAGTAAAGCATAATTTATATTGGTGGAAATTTGAGAATCTCCTTTAAAAACCCCTTTTGTTTCATCAATTTTGGGTAAAAAAAAAGTCATCAGCCACATACCCATCATATTACCTCTTTTTGGCCCATCATGATCTTGCACATACCCCTATACCAGTATGTATTTTATTCATCTCAATTCATTCACTTGTTTTGGTGAAATATATTTTTCTTCTCTTGTATCTATGAAGGTTTTTTATTTCAAATGGTGCTCCTAGGAAGTGGATGAAACCAACAATATGGATACTTGGAAAAAATCTATCAAAGGATAATAGTAAGCAATGGTATAGACAAGGTAGTCAGTAGTTTGAAAAAATTCCTCGAAAAATTGTGTTATCATGGTGATGGAATGTCATTCCATCACCATGAGACCACATTTCTTTGAGGAATTTTTTCAAACAACTCACTTCCTTTTCTATGCTAACATATTTTCTATACATGTCTACCAAAGCATGTTATCAAAAAGTTCACTTCCTTGCTGCTATGGTTAAAAGCCTAAAAAAGGTGCTTCTAACAAACTATGGATGGTTGGAAAAAATATATCAAAGCATAATAGTAAGTAATAGCATAGATAAGGCAGTGAGTAGTTTGAAAAAATTCCTAGAACAAATGTGTTCTCATGGTGATGAAATGCCACTCCATCACCATGAAACCCAATTTCTTTGAGGAATTTTTTCAAACAAGTCACTGCCTTATCTATGCTACCACATTTTCCATACATGTTTACCAAAGAATTTTATCAAATAGTTCACTTCCTTGCTACTATGGCTAAAATCCTAAAAAAGGTGCTTTCTAACAAACTATGGATTCTTGGAAAAAATCTAACAAAGCATAATAGTAAGCAATAGCATAGACAAGGCAGTGAGTAGTTTAAAAAAATGTCTCAAAGAAATGTGTTCTCATCCATGAGACCACATTTCTTTGAGGCATTTTTTCTAATAGCTCACTGCCTTTTCTATGCTACCGCATTTTTTTATACATGTCTACCAAAGCATTTTATCAAACAGTTCACTTCCTTGTTGCTATGGCTAAAAGCCTAAAAAAAGTTCTTTCCAACAAAGTGTGGATGATTAGAAAAAATCTATCAAAGAATAATAGTAAGCAATAACATAGACAAGCCAGTGAGTAGTTTGAAAAAATGCCTCAAAAAAATGTGGTCTCATGGTGATGGAATACTATTCCATCACCATGAGACCACATTTCTTTGAGGCATTTTTTCAGATAGCTCACCACCTTTTCTATGGTACCATTTTTTCCATACATGTATACCAAAGCATTTTATCAAAAATTCACTTCCTTGTTTCTATGCCTAAAAGCCTAAAAAAGGTGCTTTCCAACAAACTATGGATGCTTGGAAAAAATCTGTCAAAGCATAATAGTAAACAATAGTATAGACAAGGTAGTGAGTAGTTTGAAAAAATGCCTCGAAGAAATGTGGTCTCATGGTGATGGAATAGAATTCCATCACCATGAGACCACATTTCTTCGAGGCATTTTTTCAAACAACTCACCACCTTTTCTATGCTAGTTCACATTTTTCATGCATTTATACCAAAGCATTTTATCAAACGGTTCGCTTCCTTGTTGCTATGGCTAAAAGCCTAAAAAATGTGCTTTCCAACAAAGTACATGAATTATTGGAAAAAATATATCAAAGCATAATAGTATGCAATAGCATAGACAAGGCAGTGAGTAGTTTGAAAAAATGTCTAGAAGAAATGTGGTCCTATGGTGATGGAATGCCATTCCATCACTATTAGACCACATTTCTTTGAGGTATTTTTCAAACAGCTCACTACCTTTTCTATGCTACCACATTTTCCATACATGTCTAGCAAAGAATTTTATCAAACAATTCACTTCCTTTTTGCTATGGCTAAAAGCTTAAAATGGTGCTTTCCAACAAATTAAAGATGCTTGGAAAAAAATCTATCAAAGCATAATAGTAAGCAATAATATAGACAAGGCATTGACTAGTTTGAAAAAATTCCTTGAAGAAATGTGGTCTCATGGTGATGGAATGCCATTCCATCACCATGAGACTACATTTCTTTGAGGCATTTTTTCAAACAACTCACTACCTTAAGAATAGAAACCAAGCCTTTACCCAGAATTCTGCTACAAATTCTTTTTGAGGTCCTCATCCTCATCCTCAATTTACCAATCCATGGAGCCTTCCAACTTTTATTCCACCTTTTCATATCCCCACCCCTCCCTCTTCATGTCACTATTTCAAAAAATTCCTCAAAGAAATGTGGTCTCATGGTGATGGAATTCCATGACACATTTGTTTGGAATGGCATTCCATCACCACGAGATCACATTTCTTTGAGGCATTTTTTCAAACAATTCACTACCTTCTCTATGCTACCACATTTTTTGTACATTTCTACCAAAGAATTTTATCAAACGGTTCACTACCTTTCTGCTATGGATAAATGCCTAAAATAGGTGCTTTCAAACAAGACATGGATAGGGAAAATAGTAAGCATGATAGTAAGAAATATATAGTTCAATAAGTACTCAAAGTTTTTTTCAATATCTCATACATTATAAGCCATGAAGTGCATCACTATTGTAGTTTTCATGATTGAATAATATTTTGTTTTATTTTTAGATGTTGCAAGAGGAAAACCCTCCAAATGTTCATAGGAAATGGATCTTGGTGTTTCTTCTACTATAGAATCCTTGATGCCTCTCATGAGGGTATGCGGAAGATTACTAAATTTCAATTTACATTCATTGTTATAGTTGTTACTTAGTGAAAAATCAAACCATTATTGATTCATAGTTTAATTTCTCTTTAGATGGTTTCTATAGGGGTTCAACATGTCAAACCATGGGCATGTGAATATTTCCCTCGAGGAGAGTGATCATCTAGAGGTATTAATTGATAATTTTGTTAAGTATATCATTTTTTTATAATGTAATTTCAATATATTAATGTCTTTACTAGTTATTGTAATAGGTAACACTTGATTAGGAACTAAACCCTAGGAGGAGTAGCAAGAACACTCCTCGACCTTAGAGTAAATGAGTGGTAGACTTATTGCCATCCAGCTGACCAACAAAGGGAAAGATTTTTTAAGTATATCATTTTTTATAATGTAATTTGAATATTTCCCTTGAGGAGAGTGATCATCTAGAGGTATTAAGTGATAATTTTGTTAAGTATATCATTTTTTTATAATGTAATTTCAATATATTAATGTCTTTACTAGTTATTGTAATAGGTAACACTTGATTAGGAACTAAACCCTAGGAGGAGTAGCAAGAACACTCCTCGACCTTAGAGTAAATGAGTGGTAGACTTATTGCCATCCAGCTGACCAACAAAGGGAAAGATTTTGTTTCAAGAGCCTAGAGGGAAATGAATGTTGATTCTAGGGCCCTTTGTTGTATGCCTATATGGTATTCTTGTAAGCCTATATGGCTATTTTGTATATATTTTATACTTATATTGACATATATTGATGTAGGCCTACATGGATATTTGGTTGATACAAATATTTTTTATCGATGGTGTCCATATTTACATTATATACCCATGGTTCAATAGATATTAGTTACATCTATTCAAGTGTATACTTTTCAACTTACATGTAAATTGTGAAGAGTCCTAAAACCCTTAGATGTAGACCTTGCTATTGAATTCAAATGCACAAAAGCGATGAAGGCACAGGCACATACCTTCAAGCTGCATAGAGGATGGAGGAAAACCTAGCTTAAAATCTCTCGAATGTCTTCACGCGCACAACAGTCACATTAGACCTTTCAAATTTTGAAAAATTCAGATGAAAATGATAGTTGTGGAGGTATATATTTATAGGAAAACCCCCCATTAATGCTAGTATTAATTGTAGGTATGAAGCACCTGCGGTTGGTAGAAATGTGAAAACCTGACCCATGATGGACGCCGGCTAGAAGCTCATGTGGAGAGGTTGAATGTAGAATATGCATGTGGAAAGTCCATCGTGAGAGGATGTGGGAGGAATGACACATGGAATAGAAAAGAAAAGATGAAAATCCACAAAGGGAAACTTGGAATAGTGGACCCACAAGTGACAAAGGATGGCACGGCTTTCGAAGGACAAAAACCCACAAGGTAATTTCTGCAAAAGCTTGAAACTTCATGAGACTTGGGTAAGTGACTTGGTCAAGGTGGATTTGGAAAATTTTAAGCATGTGACCAAGCTAAGCTAAAAAATAGGGGCACAAAAATTGAGGGAAGGGAAAATTGACCTAAAGAAGGAAAAATGAAAAGAGGGGTCCCTAGTCTAAATAGGGGTGTGTGTAATAGGCACAATAATGTTGTATATTCTTTATGCAAGTATTCTCAAAAGTACTTAGAAACCAAGTGACCATGTTGCATCTACAACACCTTCTCATCACAACCACACTAGAGTTTGACGTATCATCAACACCACACTACTCCGACACCTACTTAACACCACAAACACTACACTAGAGGTTGACATTAATGACAACATTGATGACAACATAGTGCAACATTAAGTACATTGTGACATGTCATATTACTCATAAAAATCCTAAATGGGGTCATCTAATAGTGCCACATAATATGAAATCCTATCTAAGGAGATAATATAGTCCACACATGATATATTTTATTCAAATCTTATTATCATTTAGATTCCATAAAACCATACTTCTTTGAGATATTTGGTCAAATACATGGTAACACATATATTCTTATCAAGGAATTTTGACTAGAAACTCGTACATTTTTTAGCTAACTAATGGTTGGACTAAGTGAGACTTATAGTGGTGGAAGAATAAAATAAAAAGATATCTAAAGTTCACATTAACAGTAAGATTGATAATTGTGGTGACTTGGAAGTGAGATAAGAGTGGCTTTGAAATAATTTCCAATCAAATGTGAGAACTAGATGGTCACATGAAAATGAAAATTAATTTGAGAATAACATGATGTTAAGTTTAAGAGTGAAAAAATTACTCAATTGAGCTTTAAAATTAGATGGACTATGTTTTTTATTAGAGGAAAATAACAGGTTTTGAAGGGGCCTAGAACCCTTTACAAAAAAAGGTAGCTAAAACAAAAGAGAACTAAAGTAAGTATAAATCAACCCAAATGCAACGTACCCAAAGCAAAAGGTCAACCAAAAGGGAGGAACAAAACCATCAACATTAAATATTTTTTAGTATATCCATAGCCTCCACATCGCACGCTACACCCTTTTGACCATCATCAAAGGCATCAAAAATTTATTTCACAAGCACACCAGCTAGAGCTTTGGTCTTGTTATGGGTCCTGGCCCTAGGCCCACCCACATTTATCTTGGTAATCAAAACATTATTCACATCATCACCCTTGTCACCAGACACCTCTCCTTCTAGCAGGTTGCCAGTAGCACCAATCTCACCAAGCTAAATAGTCTCCTTGCATTTTTTGGCAGTTTCAAAAGGGGAGGTAATACCAATAGAATAAAAAATACCCTCAGATTTTTCTACCTCCCCACCATTTTCCATGTTAGCATAAAGCTTCTCCAAATGAATTTCAAGGGAGAGAACCCTACCTTCAATATTTTGCTTCATAATAAACATTTCATCCACCATAATTTTTAGAGAATTCATTAGATTATCAATCTAATTCTAGCTTGGAGACTCATCAAATTTACTCAACATACCATGAACTTCCACATTGCTCATATTTAGTTCGTGGAACAACCATTTAAATAACTTATAAAAAACAATGGAACCCTCTCCAGTAGTTCCCAAAATATCAGAAATATTTTCCTTATCAATGTTGAAAAATCCCTTACCCAGTGCATCCTCCTCATGAGAGGAACTTACCTTATCCTAACTAGAAGAGACTTCCTTCCCCTTCCTAGTAGCAGTCAGAGTTTGGAATTTTTTAATATTCTTCACAATTCTCGTAGCAACTGCCTCTTGATGATGTTTTCTGCACTTGACAACAACTTAAACATAATATAATATCATATCTCTCTTGAAAGGTAAATCTCTATCAGCAAGCCTCAAGAGATAACCCCAAGGTCTCTAATGTTAGGTCTTGACAATGCAACAAACAACTCAGTGATAAATGTGAAAATGTTGCTAATCACAAGGGGCCTTACAAAACAAATGCTAGAAACTACAACTCATCAAATCTTAAAATATGTTCATACTTTTCAATCCTAAAACTAACCCAGATTTTAAAAGAAATAGAAAAAGATAAAGTGTTTTAAGAGATTTCTAAAAATAAACCGAAGACCAATTGTGCAAACAATCGAACATTCAAAGTGGACCAATCCTTCAAAACCAATTCCTACTTAACCCCGATTAAACCTCCAATCTCACATAAACAGTGAAATCTTCTAAGGTAATAAATATTTTCAGATGACGAAGCATTCACACAGATCAAACCTATTTTATAATTGAAATGAATAAATACCAACAATTGAACTTAGCACACAATTTTAGGCCCAAGCTAACTTTACACAACAACTTACAATCAATAAGCTGCTAAAATTATGGACCAAAGATTGCTCAAATACCTTAAATACCAAATCATTGACATAATTGCATCATATCTAAGTCTAAAATCTCACATGCAACCACAAATTCAAAGAAATTTGGAAAATATCTGGAAAACAAGAACCATGCAAAGTGAATAACACAAGAAAGAACACCAAAGAACAATGTCTTTACTTATATTGAATCACCTAGATTCACAACAATTCATGTATCCACAATGTTTTAGTACTTTCTCTCAAAAAATACTAACTCCTAGCATAGTTATAACTATTCCAACTATGTCTAACCCTTGCAAATGAAGCAAGAGTCCCAATTTATAGAGAAATAACCCTAGGTCGGCCCAGAATTAGGGTTTACAATATTAGGTCAGCCTTGAGAGTTTAATAAAAATAAATCATTTAATATCATAAAACAAAGTCTAGGTCAGCCTAGACCCTTCTAGAAGTATTATCTGGTTGGTACAAACTTCTAGGTCATCCCCTTTGGCTGAAAGATCACATGATTTGCACAATGCCCTAGGTGGCTACCAGTTGACTATATTCTCATTCCTTATTGGCCTCTATCTTGCTGGATAATTCTTTAACTTTCTCCAATATTTCCTTCCCATTAGTTGGATCTGTAGTGGGGATAAATATTATTCTCAATTTATGACTTTTAAACTCATCAACATATTTAGGCATTGTTTTATCCCACTCAACTTGTAACTCATGATATTTGTCTATCTTTAAAATTTAGATAGTTGCATCCTCTAGATGATCCTTGACAACTGATGCATTATCAGAAGGTGCATATATTTCATGCCACCATGCCTACAATCTGCAAATGTTCATATTCTTTTATCTAAAATTTCTTCTCCCAATAATATTTTCAAGGAAAATAATATACAACTATTATATATTTCTTTCATTTTCCCCTGTAATTTCATTATCTTCTTCAAAGCTTTAGAGAGTTCTTTCTTGTCATTCCATACTTCAATCCACTCCATTACCTCGGTAATATCATCGAAAGTGAAAATTTTCATCTTATCCAATTCGTCCTTGGGGACTTGTAGAATCTTCTTTAGCTCTTCCATAGTTGACTCATCAACCTTATTACAAGCTACAACAAATTGGGAAGTGTCTTCAAGATATTCAACATTGTTAGCATAAATGCCAAAGATCTCTATTGATTCATCACCTCTTTTACTAACATCTTGAAGCCACTCATGAGTATTGTACATTGAAGATTTCAACCTTTCTATTTTTGACATAACTTCCTTTGGTAATAGCCCTTCTAGGATTGAAGAAGCACCATCAGTAGCAGACTGCAGAGGCTTCATTAGGTGTTGGAAATACTTATAAACATCACTTAATTACTTATGTAACCTCTCCTTTTATTCTATTTCTTTGTCAAGCCTCCTCAAGATGGCTTGGGAGGATTCTTGAAATTCTTCCTTTTCCTGCTCTTTGGTGGATGGGCCCAAATTAATGGTTTTCCCTTTATAATCAGTAGGCCTCACCTCATCCTTAAACTTGTTTTTTGTAGGGATAGCTATGTGAACAACTCTGTTATTAAACTCATCCCCTAAGAATTTTGACATTTTCCTATCCCTCTTCCTTTTCTCAAGGGTTGTCCCCATTGTTCCAGTAGTTTGTCCCAGCTAGGAGCTTCTTCCTGAACAATTATTGGCCTTTTGTTAAATCTTTTGTCCAGCCAATCTAGGATAGTAGGCATCTTTTGTCCAGCCAATCTAGGATAGTAGGCTGCACTGTTTCTAATTTTGTAGAGGGAGCCTCTTGTTCATCCTTGTCTTGATCTGGGCTCTCAATAACCTCCTCTACATTCTTCTCCATCTCAGGTTGATCCTCTAGTTCATTGAATAACTCCTTCTTTGGAGACTTAGATTTCCTTTCCTAGGTTACCTCTGATTCCATGTTCTTAGTTTGTTCCCCAAAGGTTGATTATCCAATCTCTTGCACAAACTTTCTCCATTCCCCACTTCTAGGAGTTGAAACTTCCTCATCTTCAGATTCATGATGCTCAAGATCATTTGATATGTTTCTCTTCTCATGGATTGCTTCTTCTAAAATTTGAACATTGTGAGGAGGAGAAGGGAAGGGAGAATTATTTCTTGGAACTGCTCTCATAGCAATATCATTTGTAGGTGCCTCTTCAATCTGCACTTATTTTTCTTCAATCGTCATCTCAGCTACAGGGGATGTTTTATGCTTAGGATAATTTCTCCTAACATACACTTGTGGGTTTTCCCTTGAGATTTCTACATCAAAAAATTTAACTAAAGATGAAGCATCAGTAGAAATTCTCCCCCTTCTTGCTTTATCCATCTTCGAGCCTTCAGTGACCAATTTCCTCTTCCTAATTGGATATGAGGCCTTTGCTTCTTTAGTCGGAGCACTAACCTCAGGTGCCTTCTTGATCTTTGGAGATTATTTCTTAGTTAGTTTAA
>VDFB02347805.1:0-22553 GCA_007258455.2 Sequoia sempervirens
ATTATGCTTCTCTTAGTATATTTATCTCCCTCACGTTATCTCTCTCCCACTCTCTATCAATCCTTCTCTCTCTCCACCCCTTTGTTCTCTCTCTCTCTCTATCTCTATATCAATCCTTCCTTCTCTCCATCCCTTTGTTCTCTCTCTCTCTCTCCCCTCTTTAGGTCTCTCCCTCTCTATGCCTCCCTCCCTTCTTACCCCTCTCTCTATTCTTCTCTCCCTGTCTCTTCTCTCTCTCCCCTCTCTAGGTCATTACCTCTTGCTTTTTCAATTGAGGGTATATATTTTAGGATTGAGGGTATAAGGTTTGGGGTTGAGGGTATAAGGTTTAGGGTTGAGGGAATGTAGGGTTGAGGGTTTAGCGTATAGGGTTTAGGGCCTAGAGTTGAGAGATAATGTTTAAGCTTTAGGGGATAGGTTTGAGTGTATAGGGTATTGGGAATAGGGTTTATGATGGAGGGTATAAAGTATAGAGTTGAGAGTGTAGGTTTTAGGGTTGAGGGTATGGGTTGATGATATTCCAGGTATAAGGTATATGGTATAGGGCAGGTGCAAAAAGTTGGGGAGCCAAATTGTGGGTAATTTTTTAATTTTTTTTGAAAGGCTATAATGCGAGTGTGTTATAACATGAGCACGTTATAATACGCTCACGTTATGGCTTGGTGTGATCGAGCCTAAGGATTGGTCACATCAAGCCTATAATGCGCTTGTGTTATAGTTTATTAAAACAACAAAAAAAACAAACCATTTCATTTCATTTTCACTATTGTATTTTCTTGCCCGCGATTAGCAAACCATGCAATTGTGTGCTCATATTTTGGAAGCATCAAAAATTGAAATTTCTTCATCGAATCTTTGCAATTTTTTTGCCAGGATGTGCCACATCGATGGGGAGGTCAAATAAGTAAGCATTTCTTTTTTTTTGTGAATTTGTTGTTAAATAGGTAAATTTAGGTTGTTTTTTATGTTCATTTCTTTAATTTTTAGGAGTTGGTAATCAACTTGAAAATCCTCCTCAAAATCCTTCTCCTTCTCATCAAAAAGCACATGAACAAAATCCTCAACAACCATAACAACCAAACCAACAAACTCCTCCAAAAATTCCTCAACATCCTCCTAGTACTCAACAAAATTTAATGGGGGAAATTGAAAACAACAAAAAACAGATTGAGGAGTTAATCGCGAGGTTGAACGATCCTATAAGTTCAACCATGAAAAGAAGCACACTTGCGAATTCACTTCAAGCCATGTTAACACATGTAGATGCAATCAACAAACAATTAAGTGGTTGGGCAGATAGGAGGCAGGCGTGCAAGAGTTTTATGCAGATAAATTATCATATAAAGAAGTAAAAGATAAAAAAATTACAAAATATGATTTGTGCTCGCTACTCACTAACCCACACACAAATAAAACTCTTGACCTTAATACCAAGATGTTTCCTATCCATTAGTACCACCACCAAGGGATTAGGAAATATTTTTGGGATAGGTGGTGGATGGTTTTTGACTATCGACCATGCAACAATAACGAGGTCCCCCAATATTTCTTGAGGAAACTCTATTGCGATTTCATCCTCAACAAAATCCCCAACTATTTTGATATGAGGGACTTTCAATGGAGAGGTGAAGGGTCGACATAGGATAGACCAGGTGCACATCAAGATCCTCAATTACAAGGGAGACAAGCACTCACTAGGCCGACTCATGAGCACATCGTTATCCCTTTCGTTGCGAATGAGAGTGTTGAGGTGGACACTTTGCAGTCTATCAAATATTTGATCTAGAGTATCATCTAGCATGCCAGTACTGCAGTACAACACCATCCAGGGTAGAGTTTGAGGGGTAGGATTCCACCCCATTCTTGCCAAGTTTGTGGGATGGCTTGTACATATGACTCCATAGACAATCAAGAGGCTGGTGCCCAAGATACATCTGCAGCTGCGAAGTTGGTGATGGCAGATGCCATTTTGAATGAGGCTTTTGATGTTGATACTCAAGTAAATGTTAGTGTTGACAACGGTTTTACTCATAGTAAACAAATCGAATAAAATATCCACAGACAAGACCATGAAGAGCCTATCCTTCCTGAAAGATATGAAACAAAGACAACCTAAGGGAGAATTCTACATTTACAGAGCAAAGATTGACTTTCGTTTAATCCCAAGTCTTTGATAACCAGGTCATGGTTGCACTAGGGTTGCTCTCGGGTAATGATGTGATAATTGTTGTTATTTCCTTTAGGGGGGAAATCCATATGAGCACGTGCATATACATATACACATTTTTGCATCAATTCTTTGAACATTTTCAATTAGCTTTCCAATTTAAAAAGGTAAACTTGAAATTCATGAAAGCAATAAATTTGACATTGAACTTCTAAGATCATCACCAATTTTCTTGCTATCACTTAAGTAAATTTAGCATTAAGCATTCAACAATTTGATGGAAAATAAAAGATTTTCAACAAAAACTATTTCCATTCACTCATGTTTCTTTTTTATTTTGGAACATTTTCAAAATATTAAACATCTAATCTAAAGTAAAACATAAAAATACTGAAAAGTAAAAGTTTCTCCCAGTTATTCTCCATGGATGCCCCAAAGAATTAATCGAAACAGAGCAAACTGCTTTATATTCCACCAGATTGCTTCATAGCTACGTATAAAATGGTGCAAGCTTTTAAAGAGGGGGTTTCGTTTATGGACACCAAATAGGTTTTGTATGCACCCTTAAACGATACAACATACAGTCTTGTTCAGCCAAACTTACAAAACCAACTACAAAAGATACTTAGATAGGTAGCTATCCATAAAGCTCTAATATCAATTAATGTCTACGTGCATACAAAGTTTTATGCCAGAATGGTTCAAAAAATAGGAAAAAGGAACAAAACTTAAAAGAAGTTTTTGCTCCTCTGACATCCACAAATTCTGAACTTAAAAATAAAATTAAGCATCCTCTAGCCTTTTATAGAACACAAGGCTCAGATAGGATAAGACATCTACATGAGAGGGAATCTAAGGGACCAATATAATCAAAGCACATGGAATATTGTGACCAATAGGAGAATTGCAATTGAATTCAATGGAAGTCAACTCCAATTACTCGTTGAAGCTCCTCGGGTTCTACTTTTTCATCTAGAATCTTCGCCAGGAAAATAACTTGAATCAAAATAATATGTAGGTGCTTCCCATACATTCAGAATGATAAGGTAGAATTTGTGCCCCCTACACCTCGTTTTATTCCGGTTCCATCACTCTCGAGAATGCGCTTTCCCGAAGATTAGCATTTGTTCCCACCGCATGTGAAATACCAGGATCCCCGGTACTCCGGTGGACTCAAAGCCTTCTACATTATCACATCCCAGAGTGATAAAACTGGGCTGAATTTTATTCCAACCATGACTCAAGTTTTCCTGACCATCCATACCTGAGCTTTACATCACAATCATTATCTCCTGCAATCACCAAATTCCAAATATTAAATCCCTTTTTAAACAAATATACTACCATAGAAATAAAACCATTATTCAAATGTTAGTACAAAATCCATAAAACTTTCTTCTAAAAAAAAAACATATCACAAATCCTTGCATATATACTGGATCATTGGGATCAATGTATAAATTTTTAAAAAAGTTAACATTTCACTTCACGTTTCAACCCGGTGCCCGGTACCCGGTACCCAGTATTCAACTTTACCCACTTACTTTCTCGGACCTCAGTTATACTGGAACTCCAACTTACCGCACCATAGTCATTTGTTTGAACTTTATATTACCTTTTTCCTTTTTTGTGTTTCCGGTACTCGGTGCCCAGTGTACGAAACACTTACCATATGAAGTACTTTCTTTTAGACCAAAGATTTCTCTTTTATTTTTTTGCTTCCGGTGATCTTCCAATTTGTTAGCTCCTACCATAGAATTTATATTTCACTTGGGTCCCCAAGCCTTTTCAGTCTTGGGGCGTGTTGTGAGACCACACAACAGTTAGCATGTTCAATGAATTTAATTTATTAAATTTCATTTTTGAAATGCAAGATTAACTAATTTAGTTTAATGATTGTAATAAAATTTTAGTGTCATAGTGTTGATACTGGATACACTAGCCCTCCACTTGTTTATTACTCCATTGCATCTACCACTAAGGTATGTAACTAGTAAACAATTATAAACATTACATGTGAATAAAATTGTTATATGAATGGTATTCTAATATCTAATTTTGGATGTTGAATAGGCTAATATTGGAGGTTTCGTGGGAACACCTCCTAGTGCCAGTGGAGTTGTACAAACATTCACGCAGGTAATAGAATAAAGAGTTTAACTAATAAATTGTACTTAATAGATTTTTGTAGTTTATATTCATATCTTGATTACATTGCATTGCACATCTTTCAAACTCAAAGCATTACTTCACATTGCATAACAAATAACTAGATGTTGATAGATGACAAAATTTCAATTACAATATAGTTGTTTAGAAAGTCAACATAAGCAGTGATGCAATTAATTCACATAGCATAAGTAATAACTAGGAGCAGCTACCAATTGCATTTTCTTGTCATGGCATTCCATGAGACCACTTTTTATTGAGGCATTTTTAAAAATAGTTCATTGCCCTGTCTATGTTATGGATGCCTAGAAAAAATATATGAAATAATAGCATAGACAAGGCAATGAGTTGTTTGAAAAAATGCCTCAAAGAAGTGGGGTCTTATGGTGTGGTCTCATGGTGATGTCCATCACCATAAGACCCCACTTCTTTGAGGCATTTTTTCAAACAACTCACCACCTTTTCTATGCTACTGCATTTTCCATACATGTCTACCAAATAATTTTATCAAACAATTCACTTCCTTGCTGCTATGGCTAAAAGCCTAAAAAAGATGCTTTCCAACAAACTATGGATGCTTGGAAAAAATCTATCAAAGCATAATAGTAAACAATAGCATATGCAAGACAATGAGTAGTTTGAAAAAATTCCTCGAAGAAATGTGGTCTCATGGTTATGGAATTCCATTCCATCACCATGAGACCAGATTTTTTTGAGGCATTTTTTCAAACTACTCATTGCCTTAAGAATAAAAACCAAGCCTTTAGCCAAAATTCCCCTCCAAATTATTTTCAAGGTCCTCATCCTCATCCTCAATTTACCAATCCATGGAACCTTCCACCTCTTATTCCACTTGTTCATATCCCCACCCTCCCTCTTCATGTCATGATTGCCCTCCATCTCATAACCAAGACCACACTATACCATCCACCCCATCCCAACATAATACCATAGAGAAGGCAATGAACTGTTTGAAAAAATGCCTCAAAGAAATACGGTCTCATGGTGATGGAATTCCATGACACATTTTTTTTTCATGGCATTCCATCACCATGAGATCACATTTCTTTGAGGTATTTTTTCAAATAGTTCACTACCTTCTCTATGCTACCACATTTTTTGTACATGTCTACCAAAGAATTTTATCAAACAGTTCACTACCTTGCTATTATGGATAAAAGCCTAAAATAGGTGCTTTCAAACAAGCTATGGATAGGGAAAATAGTAAGCATGATAGTAAGAAATATACAGTTCAATAAGTATTCAAAATTAAATGTTCATTATCTCATACATTATAAGCCATGATGTGCATCACTATTGTAGTTTTTGTGATTGAATAATTTTTTGTTTTATTTTTAGATGTTGCAAGTGAAAAAACCTCCAGATGTTCATAGGGCAATGGATCTTGGTGTTTCTTCGCTATAGAATCCTCGATGCCTCTCACAGGGGTATGAAGAAGATTACTAAATTTCAATTTACATTCGTTGTTATAGCTGTTAGTTGGTGAAAAATCAAGCCATTATTGATTCATAGTTTAATTTCTCTTTGGATGGTTTCTATAGGGCTTTAGCATGCCACAACATGGGCATGTGGATATTTCCCTCAAGGAGAGTGATCATCTAGAGGTAGTAAGTGATTATTTTGTTAAATATATCATTTTTTATAGTGCAATTTCTATAAATTAATTTCTTTACTTGTTATTCTAACAGGTAAGGCTTGATTGGGAACTAAACTTTAGGAGGAGCACCAAGAGCACTCCTTGACCTCAGAGTAAACGAGTGAAAAACTTATCGCCATCCAGTTGGCCAACAAAGGGAAAGATTTTATTTCAAGAGCCTGGAGGGCAATGACTTTTGATTCCAGGGCCCTTTGTTGTATGCCTATATGGCATTTTTGGACATATTTTGTATTGCATATATTTGACATTATATGCCTATATGACATTCTTGTAAGCCTACATGGCTATTTTGTATATATTGTATACTTATAACAACATATATTGATGTATTCCTACATGGCTATTTGGTTAATACAAATCTTTTTTATCGATGGTGTCCATATTTGTAATAAATCCACGGTTCAATAGATATGAGTTACGTGTATTCAAGTGTATACTTTACAACTTACGTGTATACTTTGTGACTTACGTGTATTCCAATGTATACTTTGCAACTTACATGTTTTCATGTGTATACCTTGTATTCATGCATATACTTTGTATTAATGCATATACTATGTATTCATGTGTATACTTCAAGGCTTGCATGTATTTGAGTACTTGTGCTTCACTTATTCACATGTATGCTTCGCTTATTCATGTGTATACTCATTAATTGGTTAGCCCTAGCATTTTTCATTGTTGTCCTTCATGGTTTGTCTTGAATATTTATTGATTGATGCTAAACAACTTTATTAGTTGATGCTAAATAACTTCAATATTTCCAAAAATGATTCACCAATGATTTATCATTTACTTATGTGCTAATCCAATATGGAATCCAAAGAATAATTTAAAAGGGATAAAGCTAGGAGGTGAGGGAAGATAGATATTTATAATGCAGCCTATTGTACCTTCTCTATACAAACCTCTAATGGCTCTTGTATGCTTTGTTATTCCATTTTCTACTTTTCATATCCCATTTTCATAGGTGGATCATCACTTCTCTCATTTTTTTCCCTTCTCCTATTCTAGGTCCTCACCTCCACTTGTGGTATTCTAAAATAAGCTCTAGTTTGTGGTGGCCACCTACTAAGATTCAAAGGAGTCATTAGTTTTCCCCTTAGTTGTCTTGGGTGATTTTATTATTTCTTGGCTGGTTACAATGTATTTGATAGTTAATTTTAAGGAGATAGAACCTTGCATTCTTTGCAGTAGGACATTTTAGGTATATTCCTCTTCAATAAGAACTAGAGTTAATTGTTTATTTTGTTTACTTTGAAATACTCATTGGAGTGGGGTTAGGATAATTTAAATGAAATATATGGTTGAGTAGATGCATAGGTTGTGAATTTTTCTAGCACCAAATCTACCTATGTAATTAGCTACTTGTTTTGGAAACTTGGAGGTTTTGAATTTTACTCCTTTTTCATCACCAAATGTTATTGTTCGCAATCAGGATTGCACCCTTAGCCAAGTTAGACTTGCCTATCCTATTGCAACACAGAAACACTCTCATATTTGTGGGTAAATCTGTAGGTGAGAGAAAATCTCCAGAGTGGGCTAGTTCCCCCAGTAAAACACCTAATCTACTAGACCTTCAGGGAAAAGGGGTAGAAGGAAAAAACTATAAACAAAGATCCTAAACTAAGGTGATTCACCAGCAATGTAAAGATTTTGACAATTTTCCACTCACAACAATGTCTCTAAAACTCTGATTCTCACAATCCCACTTTAGAAACACATAATCCAACAGTGATTTGCATAGGGGTTAATCAGAAAAAAACATAGAATGCAACTTGAATCACATGAAACCCTTGCAAAAAAAATTACAATGACAAGACATAAAGAGGATTTTGCATTTGAATCACAGTTAACATCAGATTGTGACTGTAAATTTGAAACAAGAAGATGAGAAAGGAAACCCTACTATTTTATTGAACTGAAGGAGTGACAATTTTAGAATTTGAGTATAAGAAAAAGTTTACAAAACTCTCTAAGTGAATAGGAGAGCAAGAAACCATCAATCTAAATTGAGAAAAATAAGAATTTTCTCCAACTTATAGCCTCCAAGTGTCACAATAGTGAAAAATGGCCAAAAATCAACTTCATTGCATCTCTGAATAGCAACATTTCCCATTTTCGAGCTCAAGGGAAAAGCCTAAAAAATAGTGTCATAAACTGCTCCAAACAACATCAAAAAGATAGAAAATTTCCACCTCCAAAGGGTTGATCCAAAAAACCCACAAAATCAGGTACAAACAGCTGGAAATTGAAAATGGAAAGTTCAATTTGTCTCCTTTTCTCCAAATTCGCCCAAGTGAACTCAACTCAAAATAGAAGATTTCAGTGGGGACTTAAGTACATCAACTGCATTTAAACAATAACAGACATTAAAGTAATTTATAGAAACATTACCTTAATGTTGTTTTACAACACTTGCAATTTCAAAAAACAAAAATAGAAACCCTCCCTATTACATTTGATTTTTACAGTTTGAGCTCAAATATTCTACTTTTTGCAATTTTAGAGTAAAATTTAATGCTTTGGAAAAATAAAAATATTTAAAACAAGGCAGCTATATACTTGATTTTTCTATAAAAAATCATAAAATTTTAAGGCATTCATCAAATATGGTGATTCAAAGCTCCAAGAGAAATTTAAAGTAACCAAGACTTAGGCAAAATTTTAAAAGACCTAAGGTTATTGTCTTGATTTTAAGCAATGCATGAAATATTTCCCAAGGTAGAGAAAGGTGAGCATCTAAAAATGAAAAAGGAAAGCCAAGGCACATATGATTTTCTTTAAAAATGAAAGAAAAAGACTAAGGCAAGGCTCAACCTAGGCATAACGATTCACAAGGCAAGGCATTTTGACTTAAGGAATTTGATTTTTAAAAAGAATGTGATAAAAAGCCTAAGGTTGAATTAGGGCACAAGGAAAACCCTAGCAAAAATACCAAAATGAATCCCTAAATCTTCTCATCATTTTCACTTGGCTGATTTGGAGAAAGAAAGCTCTGCACTTGGCCACCATGAGGAACTAGGGTTTGAGGATCAAACTTCACCATTTCGAGCTGCATTCTTATTGAATCCTCTCCTGAATTCGATGGTAAGACATTTGCTACCATTTTGATGCATGTTTTACTCCATTTTGAAGAAAATTTGGGTCTCTAGGTTGCGACCATGACTAGTTTTTTAATGCATTGTTTTATACTTTGTGTTTCTTGTTCTTGCATTGCTTACATTGGCCACCATAAGAGTTTGTTTCAAGCATCTGAAAGCTTGGCCAGTGGATTCAAGTTGGTTTTCTCCATTCACAAACTTAAGTAAGCTTCATTTCTTTCCTACATTGTGCACTTCCCTCTTAAATAGGCTCGATATGAGCTCATAAATCACAAAAAATAAGTGAAGAACATGAATGAATTACTGAGTTTGGCCTTGCTTAGGCTGTGGCCTCACCATGTGCATTTCTCTCATTTCTGCCAAAAATAATTTAGTTTCTTGCGATCGACCCATGATAGCAAAATGATATTAATGTTGGGTGAAAGAATTTCTTGTATACTTGTTTACCCTTTCTGGGTTTATAAAACCCTTCATGGTTGTGGCCATTGACTTCATTGTCTTCATTTTTTGAGAGCTTCATTGATGGTACAAGCTCAAACCCTTATCATTTCCTTTTGTATTTGCATTTTGAAAGCAAAACCCCAAGTGGGTATCATCATTTCTAAAAGGAAAAACTCTCCCAGGCCGTGACCATGAGAGCACAACTGGTTTTCTTTGCATTCTTGTACAAACTCAAGCTACTCCATTACTTCTACACTTGAAATCTTACAACATAAACCCATGTGGGTTTCCTCTTATTTCTATCAAAACTCAAAATGGGTACCACTACATTTGCTTCCATTCTATGCAAAGTGAACTCTTTTCTTTCTACTCACATACAGATGCATTGTATGAGTCATGGTGAATTTAATATCATTGTTTCATTCCATACCTATTCATTACCTTCATTGTTTTCTTTCGAACAACATGATGCATCCATAGACAATAACAATTTCATTGTTGTTTATTGTAATCCACCTACATTCTGAAACATGTATGAGGCATTATTTCTCTTCACCATATAGAGACATCAAACATTCAGCTGCAAAACCCCCATTATGGAATTAGTTCCCTATTTTGAAAAGAAAAATGATCACATTTTCATGTACATGTTACTGTAGCTTTATTTGTTTGTATTCAAAATGTAAGTTCTAATTCACCCATAAATTCTTCTTAATGAGCAAGTTGATTTCCTTGTACTCTTTGCTTTCAGAAGGAAATGTTGCTCCAATGACATTTGTATTCTCTCCTTTCAATGCATAGCTTGTTAAAAATTGCTTGCTTTCAATTTTGTTTGAAGTGGATAAACACAATGGAACTCAACTCCATTTCATACTTTTTAGTTGTTTATCAAACAAACATGTTTCCCTATACTCTCCATGCACTTTCCCATTCACTGTTTAACATGGCTTCCATGATATTTGCACATACTTTCTTTATGAAACACACAAAGAAAAAGCTCTATTTACTCCTAAATGCATTGCATAGTGATGCCTTTATTCTATTTACTTACTTTTTGCAATGTCACATTCGGCCACCATGATGCCTCTGTAGGTCACTTGCTTTTCATTGTCACCCATTCTAAGCACTTGAATATTCAGAAAAAAGCATTTCAAGTTCCACTTTTACCACAATTTCATGGAACAATGCAATGAGATCCTCCTTTATATATGTATCATCAATAATACTGAAACAAGGCTTGATTTTTTTGCAATCTATCGACATTAGTGATGCTATTTCAAGTTACATTCAACTCAAACACTTAGTGTATTGTTCCCACAGTCAAAAATACCTCTTTTTCCTTCATCCTTTGGCTTCCATGCTTCATTTTCAGCCACTTGTAATTCCATTTCTTGATGGAGAGAAAGTTTCCCTTTGTACTCTTCATGCATTTTTATTTCTCTTGGGCAGCTACAGTTGATGTGAGTTCTAATCTTTGCATAGAAGATTTTGAAATATAAACACCTGATGATTGTGCTTTGAAGCTTCTCCATTTGCTTCAATGGCTACTTTTGATTGGCATTATGTATGCTTTTTCACTATCACATTTTGATGGTCTATGTGAGCAATTGATCATATATGATCTTCAAATAATTGCATTTTCAGACTTGATTGTCCTAAATGATCAATTACTTGAGCTATTATGACACTTGTGACATACTCCTTCAGATGCATATCTCTTTTGGGAAATTATGAATTTGTTTCCTTTCTCAACCCCTTTCTTGAATGTTAAGGGGCACCATGCCGAGCTCAATGCTTGTGGGAACCCATTTTACACCACATCCTACTAAGTCTTCAAAGTAGATTAGAAACATGGCTTTTCCTCTACTTGCACAAGAAACAAACAATGTTAGATTAAAAACAATAAGTTCAAAATTTATTATGATGTTTCCTCATTTGTGATCTCTTGCACACTTCTTGTCTTTGCTCAATTTTTTCAATGCACCGCAAGCAATGTTCTACATTACAGTTGATAGATCATATATGAGGTTTCATAACCCGAGCTCTAACAAAACTCTTCCAATCATTTGTAGGTTCACTTGGAGAACATGAGGAAAGAGGGATGCACAACATTGAAGGCAACTCGAAGACACATTCAAGAAATGACAACTATGTTCCCTCTTATGTTCTCTTTTCCTTCTTTACCTGATGGGGCCACATCATGTTCTTGATCTTCTCTAGCCTGATCATGCTCAACATGTTGATCACGCTCTACATGCTCTAAAGTTGAAACACGAAAGGTTACATTAATTAATACACCAATTGCAATTAAAGATGTTTAATTGTATTAATCCATACTATGTTTTGTATAGCATATGAATACATCCAGTACCGGGATGCACACCATGACCTTCATCTACAAATTGTGCTCCACCCTCACCAGGCTGCATTCCAATGTCATGTGCAGCATTATCATTACTTGTCTATTTAAAAAAAATAGGCACATAATTACTTTATGGTGGAAATTAATATTGAATAGATTGCACAAGTATTCAATTTTAAATAAACTTTATTAAGTTTATTTACCTGCGTGTTGGATGCAGTGGAAGATTTTGTTTTCCTAGTCAAGAATCTTAAGCGTTCAACCACGACTCCATAGCCTTGCTGGAAGGTAATCTTCAGGTCCTCTTCTATGGGCGCTCTGTTGAATTCAAAGCCCTGCATTTTTGCATAAGATCATGAATTTTGCTTCTATGGTGTGATAAAACCAAAATTGTTTGCAATTTATTATTTGGATTGAATATTTCATTTATTGATACTTACAATTTGTGCAGCTAATTTCATATAACCACTAGAGCCAAGTTTGTGTTTCCCATGTTTTTTTGGTCTTTCCTTTGTTTCCTTCGATGTGTTGGGCAGCCTATGAAAAGTTTGAAATACGTTAGATTATGTAAAAAGAAAGAGTAATCAGTATATAATTACATTGTTGATAGTATCACATACCTTCCTTGGCCTAGTGGTGTCTTTCCTTTTTTCTTTTCAGCCTTCTCCTTTCCATCCAACACCAGGTCCTTCCACTCCCTCTCCAGAATCATGGGGGGACACTCGTACTTTTTGTTCTTCTCTAAATGTGACCTATATTTGTCCCTCACATACTTTAGATAGGTACCAGATTTCTTAAGGACCTTGGTTTGGTTGAATGTTTTATCACCGAACAACACAACTAAATGGTTAATGAGCTCATCTTTTAAATCTTGATTTTGGGCATTCCACCATGTACGTATGGTGGGCCAGAAGATCTCCAATGTAATATCACTTAGGTGTTTATAAAAACATCATTTCCTGCAAAATGTTCATGGGATCATTAGTCTAAAAAGAGTGATCAATAAGTAAATTTCAATTGGATTATATATAATAATAATTAAAACATTTTAAAGTACCTGAGACCTTCTCTATCTTTATGAGAATGAAATCCTTGGTCACCACAAATGTGACCGTCAATTTTCCCGTACTAGTAATACAAGAAGATCCAGGAAATGCTGCTAAAACATCACCAGTACTAGTGGCCTTTGCATCCCCAGGTACATGTCCTGACGCATGTTCTAGCATGTGTTCGCTGCCATAGGGTGCACTACTGGATGTCTGCATGCTATGTGTTGCCGACGTTTCAGTCAACAATATAGGCACGGATGATGGGGTCGGATGATATGATGTATGCGCAGGAAGATCAAGATGGACACTTGTACCAACCCCTACTCCTCGGGCAACACCTGCAGTACCCTGATCATGGCTAGCGGCATCATGAGGACGCAAAAAATCCTGTAAAAACAACACATATTTTAATTCATGACATAAAAGAGTGCAAAATATAAAACCATGAATGAACTTATGTTATAATTAAAGACCTCGTGACAGCTTACTTGCAATTTTTGTGCTCTCTCAGTCAATATTTTAACCCTCTCTCTTATCTCATCTGTTTGAGGCACTATGAATAACAACTGAAGGATTTCTTCATTGCATTTTTTTGGGTCTTCCTTATCATATCGAGAGGGTTTGCTGAATATGCGATGTCATCATCACATAATAGTGACTGCACCTCCCTATGTATGCTCTCCTCTACTGTTGATGCCTTTCTCCGATCAGCCAACTGCAAAAAGAATATTAAAAACATTATCAAAATTAACCCAACAAACTCATGAAAAAAATATAATAATAAAACATTTTCCTCGTATCTAATTTGTACAATTACAATGAGCTAAACCTATTGGGTAGATGCGCCTGAAGATGCATCATGATCTGTGCTTTGGGTTGGAGCCTTCCTCGTATGATCAATGTCCCGCTGTGACAAAAATTAAATATAAAAAAAACATTACCGAAATGAAACCAATAGACTTATGAAAAAAATAATAATAATAAAATGGTATATTGGGGTCATTAATTGGAGGTTGGGTAAAATGGTATATAGTACATACCACCCCCATTGTAACTGTGTTTATATCTAAGCAATTCAAATTATAATCAATTAGCAACTCTTCCCCTGCAATTATTGATTTTATCGCACATACAAATACACAGTTTCCCTCGCGTGCCTCAAATATGCAATTGGGTTGCTTATTTGTTGACCTAGGTCATGTACTGTTTATAAACCCTGCAATATTCCTTGATGCTTTTGGCCTTCCATCAATGTACATAGCCACTCCTTTATTTTGACCTTATCTTTTAGCTGTATATAATTTGCTGACAGCGCTACCTACGCATACTTTGTGTATATCGAACTAGCTACATCCAATCTTTGTAACTGTAATAGGGTCTGACATACTCCATCAATTCAATAACTTTGTCATAACAAACCTTTATGTCGTCCATGCAAAATAGGCCCAAACCATGTAATGACGATGGTGCTATGCGATATATCCTCTCGTTGACACAAAAATCAATGTTTATTGGAGGAAGCTCCTTGGGTACCCATTATTTATGTAGATGTTTGTACCTCAAGGGAACCTCGATGTCACCTATTCTCTCATCATCAAAAGAACATGACCCCCCTTCAGCAAGAAAAAACTCCATGTGTTTACAAAATTTTCTTCTAATCTTTTGACCTCTAGTTGATCTCCCTCTTTTAGACCTACTACATGTCTTGCCTTCCTCTTCTCTTCCTGAATTTCCCTCGCTCGAGGAAGACAGATCTGAAAAATACCTATTTGGTGGTACCTGCACTCATAAGGATGTTGGATGAAGTTATTTCATGGTGATGTGATCCCAAGGTGACATTATGATTAATCTATCATTTCATCGCTAGAATTTGACAGGTTATAAGGTAATCAAGTCTTGATAGATTGCAAGTTATTGTTACTACCATCCAAATGTGTCCATGAAAATAAAATCTACTTAATGTTTTAACTCTAAAACTTTGTAACAAGTGTTAAATGTGGCTATGGTCCACCAGTTACACAACCAAGGCCTCAAATGTATTCTCTAATTGTAATCAAAGGACTTTTTCTCTTCATTCAAGTAAATAAACTTGAAGGGAAACACCACCAAGTGGTTTATTGGACACCTACATGACTAAACATAGTAAAAAATTTACATTTAATTTCCATATGTCTAAGTGGTTAATGGGGAGGGAGTGTGTACTAGGCCTGGTTAAGTCATCATAAGTTTATGCTTTGGCAATAAAAATTGTTTAAGTCATCTTAAATCTTCCTATGTCTAATTGCTAGGAGACTTTTGGTATGTTTTAAGGTAGGATGAGTGGTTGCATCAATGTTTTAGTTCTCTATGACAAGGCTTCAACATCTTCAAATAGTGAAAGTTAGTGCTCATAGTCATTTGAAACAACAACATTTTGATTATGCATGATGGTAGGATTTGATAACTTAAAAGAATTGGCTACCCAACAAACTTAAAGTTAAAAGAAACTTTTCCAGTTTAAGGGGTTAGCACTTTCTTTCATCTTTGCATATTGGTTTGATGCTTCAAACGATGCATTTCTTATCCCGCTTATATCATATTGTATTCCCATCCCATTGCAATTGTTACAATTGTTGGAGGAGTTGATACCAAAATTTCATATTAAATACCACGTTATTGAAGCAATTTTCTGTGTTTTTACTATTTTTTTGAAGTTATTTTGTGTTGTATGGATCCATACAAGCTTGAAATTCTCTAAGATCATTGGTGTAGATAAATATATGTGTTCCCTTTCATTTGCATTTGTTTTGACGTGCTAAATCACTGTTTTGTGGGAGAAAACAATCAAATACAGGGACTGCCTTGTTTTGCCTGTGTAAGGGTTTGAGGGCTAAATAGAAATGACATCCACCAATCCACCCACTGTCTTGGAATTGTAACTCAGTGGAATGGTGTGCAACATGGTATGATAGAGGTTCATTGCATTTAGGGGTTTGTTAAAGCAAGAAACTTGGCATTGAATTGATGCCCTAGGGCTGACAGGGGCAATTTTCTTGTGAATTTGTGGTTGTTAAGTCAGGGTTTGTCAATTTGATGGATATCTTGGTAGAGTCATGGTGACACTATTTGATGGTACAATCTCTACTTCAAAACAAAAATATCTCTAACAACTCTAAGAGCTATAATGGGATGGAATTAAAGGAACCTTCATATGAAGGATATTCTAATGAAGGACCTTTGAACATGAAATATTAAGGTCTTCATTTGAAGGTCCTTCATACAAAGGTTCCTTTTATAAAGCATTTTGGACATGAAATATTTAAAATAAAAAATACCTTCATTTGAAAGTCTTGACATGGCATCATTTTTGAATGAAGGTTCTTCATTCAAAGGTCATGACAACATCACCTTCAAATGAAGGTTCTTCATTCAACTGGTATTTTGTAATTTTGAAATTTTGGGATTATTTTTTTGCCTCATCCCACAAGTGGGACACACTATTGTGCAATCACTCATTAACAAAGAGATGAATGTGTGATAATAATTTAGGGTTAAAAATAAATCCATTTGAGCCTTTTATAAATAAAAGGACATTTGATGCAATCATATGCCTTGTCAAAGTTTTAGCTTAATAGTAAGGGCATCATGAGTAGTTTCTTGGGCCCATTCAACAATCTCTTATGCAAGGATTGAATTGTCTAGAACGTATCTACTATCAAGAAAGATAATTTGTTTACTTGTATGACTATATCTCAAGCAATAGGTTTAATTGTGATGGAAATGATATTGACAAATATTTTGTAATGTAGGTGTTGAGAAGCATAATTGGCCACCATCCGAGGAAAGATTCTTCATTCTCACTTTTAGGTGTTAAAATTTAACAATACCTTGATTGATGAAAGATACCAAAGAGCCTTTCTCCATGGTATCCAAGTACACATAGCCACGGTCTTCTCTTATACGGTTGGACATGATTTAAAGAACTTATCTAGGAATTATTCATTTAACCTAAGGTTTTCTCATAATGCCATCATTGGAAAAGTATGATCAAATTCTTCTATTATGAAGAATTGGTCTATGTGCCTCTAGTAATCACTATAAATGTTTGTAAGGATAAAATGACTAATTGCATCAGGTAGGAGAGAATCAACTTTGAGTTCTTCAAAGATTATATTCCTCTATTCATAATTTTTAAGGGTTGTGTGTGGAGGAGGTTATCACTACCAAGAAGGAAGGAGACCTTTCCTTGCATATGTTTATGGTGGAGGTATTAAAGAAGAATTGTATGCCTCTATTTCCATTCATTAGATCTAGCTTAGCCTAGCATATACTTGGGCTCCTTTGCCCCTATAAACTTCCATTTGTTTGAGTTTATGTTATATAAGCGTAATTCCATGCTATGTTGAAATATAAGAGGTGGAGGAGGCCAAAAGGAAATAACCCCTTTTTAGTTGAACCTTCAAATTTTTTCTTATTTTTTTATGTTTTTAGAAACTTTGTGGACATAAGATTTGAGGTAGGTCATACAACAAAGAATAACATGTTCCCACCAACAAATTGAACCTCGAAAGTTAGTGGGACTTAATTATGAGTTCTAGATGAGAATGATGAAAATGTCAATCTTTTTGGAGGAGGTGGGAGGCATTAAGCTTAACGTGGAGGATGTTGGGGGTAACTAGGTGGTCAACTAGCTAGATTGACATGAGCACATGAAGGATCAATAAGAAAAGGAAACTATAAGTTCAAGTTGTGCAAGATGATTGAAAGGGGAGGGACAAACATAAATATTGGAGGAAAAATAAAGATAAAGTGGTCAAATTCACTAAGCTTGTAGAGAGGGATAAGTCTACAATTGTTTTAGACTAATGAGATGAAGGCTATGTGTGATGAAATCCTAGATCTCAACCAAGATGATGGTAGATTATGGGAGTTTTGCCAAGACCTGAGGCTGGTCGATAAAAATGTGAAAGACTAAGCTATTTTATTTTTTTGTCTTATCTTATACCATTTTACGAGAATGGGGGTGCCAATGTACGAGAAGATCTTTGGAAACTAGGCATGAAAATTGAAGGTTAAAGAGAATGGGGGTGCCAAACTTACAATACTCATTGCCCCTTGGTTGTCAATTTTCCTTGAGTTCCCTCAACCTCATCCTTGGCCCGGCTGGTATTGACCTTGTTTCACTCCTCCAAACTCTTTAGTAGGTGCTGAGTATTGACCTCGTTTTCATTCCTCCAAACTCTTCCTCGGTGCTGATATTCACATTATTTTCACTCCTCCAAACTCTTCGTCGGCGCTGGTATTGACCTTGTTTTTACTCCTCAAAACTCTTCTCAAACCTTGGTATTGACCTTTCCCTTCTCCAATTTGGCGAGCACACAACTTTGGTTTCATTGGGTTTTGGGGTATGTTAATTAAATTGAAAATTATGGTGCCATTTAGCTCGATTTTAATATTCTACAATATAGTTAAGTATATATTAGCTATATTTTACATAATAAATTATATAATTTTTTGACTTATTATAATTATATATTATATTCTTTAAAAAAATTATTAAATACATATAAAATTATAATTAATAATTAATAATAAGTATATTTTTATATATTACAAAATATAATTATTATAATATATATTTAATATAATGGTAATATTAGATTAAATTATATATAATATAATTATATTTATTATTATTTAATAGTACATATGGGCTTTTACTTGATATTTTCAGAGGATTTTACCATTACCGCTTCTGAGATGGTTTACCATTAAATGGCAGTTGAAACTTGTTTTCCAATGACACAATAGTGGTTTCCAGGCATGAGATTTGTTTCAAGCTCAAATCTCACAATATATGTAGCCTATTAGCTAATACAAAGAGAGATAGAAACTAAAAAGATAGAAAGAGAGAAGTGCTTAGATAGATAGGGAGAGAGAGAGAGAGAGCATGAGAGATAGAAATATAAGAGATACAAAGAAGGCAAAAAGAGATACAAAGGCAAAGAGAGGGGAAAGAGAAACTAAATTTTTGATTGGTTTGTTTTCATGTAAAACAATCCAGGATGGCATGTCCCCTTGGGGAGTTATGCTCAGGTAGCATGCCATTTGATTAAAGATATGATAATTCTCATGACCTCTATTGTACCCATTGCACTTGGGGACAAGAGATAGATATGGGAAGAAAATGTAGAGGGAGATAATGAAACAGAGTAGAGATGAGAGGGTAGAGATAGAGATAAGGATGAATAGATAGAGATATAGGAGGTGATTTGATATATATCTCCTGGCCTTTCTATATCTCTATATCTCCCACTATCTATGTCCCTCCCTCTTCCCCCCTCTATCTATTGAGCTATCTCTCCCTCTCCCCCCTTTCTCTCTCATTCACTCCATCTCTCCTACTCTATATCTCTGTCTCTATTTCTATTTTTATCTCCTCTCCTCCTCTCTCTATCTCTTTCTATCCATATCTTTCCACCTCTATCCTATCTCTTCCATCCCCCCTCCACTGTCTCTCCCTCATTGTCTCCCCTCCCCTCTTCTTCCTATCTCCTTTTCCTCCCTCCTTTCCTTCCCTATCTATCCTCCTCTTCCTCTTCCTATCCTCCCTCTCTCCTCTTTCTCTATCTCCTCTATATCCCTTTCTCCTCCCCTCTATCCCCTCTATCTCTCTTCATCCTCTCCTCCCTATCCCCCCCATCCATGGGCTCTATCCACCTCTTCCTTTCTCTTCCCCATTTGTCCTCCATCTCTCTTTCTCTTCCATATATCTCTGTCTCTCTCTTTCTCCCCATCTATCTCTATCTCCCAATGTATTAACTAGAAGCCAAAATGCGGCATACAATAGTATATGTTGGTAAAACTATAATAGTGTTTTATTAAACTATAAGTAACACTTATCTTTCTAATGTCAAGCCTTCTTATAAAAATAGTGTTCTATTAAACTATAAGTAGATTATTGTCACCACTCTTCATTCCACATGAAATTCCAAATGTAGTAATTGTTTTGTTGCTTTTGTAAAGTTTCATTAACCAATCTATTTAGTGGGTTGAATAAAGTTGTGTTATGACCCTTGGTCTCTTTAAAATAATTAGAAAATATTAGGGAGATCAGGAAGGGGAGAAAAATAAACTCCTTCAAAATAGGGGTAGTTGTGGGTTTGTTGGTTTTCTTTGTATACTATATACTTAGTTCCTCTAGGATAAATAAGTCATTGTAGAAATGAAAGATGTTTGATTATCTACCTAATATTGTTTTGTGTTTTTGAAATGGAAGAGATCTACAACTCTATAGAAATTGCTATATGCTAATGGTCAAATTATTAGACTATTTAGATCATTTTCTTAGTTGTGTATCCTAAGTAATATAGAGTAAGCTTTTTAATTTTAATTGACTACTACATAATAGTTTATGTGTTGAAAGAATTGTTTCCATTCTTTGTAGTTTTTACATTGGAATACAAATCATATTTAATTTCACGCCAATATACTTCTTTCATAAAGATATTTGTTTGATTTTTCCTTGCTATTTTCATCTTAAAATTAAAAAAAATGTATTCTATAATATAGAATTATTTTCAAATTGGGACAAAAAGGATTCTAAGAGATATATTTAATCATAAATTTTACAACCTGCCTTTAAGAGGCTTCCAAAAAGTTTAGAATGACCAATTTAAACAATCCAAACAACTCTCAAAGCCTGACAAACAACAAAAGTCAGATTTCACACTTTGACTCCTTGAATCCTTGTAACAGTGCAAACCTAGTTTTTTCCCAATAACTCAAAACTTTCCCAAAACACTAGAGAAAAACTTGATGGTTTTAGACACCCATTTTGGAGTTATTAAACATACTTCAAGGGAAAGTACAAGTCCTTTGGACCAAATCACCAAAATCACCCTTTCTAGGTTGTGTTGATTAGGCTGATTAGACCTATTTTACAAAGCAACTAGCCTTTAAACTTGTCATATGCCCATGAAACCTTGGGGCAGCAATTTTTATGCCTCTGTTGGAACTGTAAAATTTTGAAAATTTTACAGTGATTTTGCACTCGTTGATTCCCTAAAGAAAACCTTATCTTGAGTATAATCCATCATAGTCACATATGATAACATCATTCTTGACCATTTGATATCATGAAAAACCTCAAAAATCTAGTATTAAAATAACCCATATCGGCAATAATTTGTGCAGGTCTCTTTGATTCATAAATCATTATATTCTCATTTTTAGCATATCGGTGAAAGAACAAAAATGTCACACCGATCGGATTACATAAGAAGATACACATTGGGATGACACGGTCCATGGTCTCATCGATAAAGAGATTCATCGGCAAGACAAGTTCCATCGGGGTGAAATGAAAAGGTCATACTGAGCATATAGGTCTCACTGATGAAGTTCCATCGACAAGAAATCTATCTTGTCTCACTGATCAAAGCACAAGGAGTTGTATTGGCCAGACTAACGCCATTGGAGTAAGATCCTTGAGTCAT
Source organism: Sequoia sempervirens (assembly GCA_007258455.2). Lineage (NCBI taxonomy): Eukaryota > Viridiplantae > Streptophyta > Pinopsida > Cupressales > Cupressaceae > Sequoia > Sequoia sempervirens. The sequence continues at coordinate 21,448 of VDFB02347805.1, forward strand.
CTCAAGTGCATTTGTCTCACCGATGAAATATCATCGGCAAAACACTCACCTTGTCTTGCCGACAAAACAAAGAAACATACTATCGCCAAGACAAACGCTATCAAAATGAGTTCAGAATTTCCTCCTAACCCACTATGTCACGTTGATAAGATTACATCGGCAGGAGTCTTGGTGACATACTTGAGATCGAAGGAATAATCATTGGGGAGACTTATAACATTGGGAAAATTACTTAATGTCTTAGCGATACACCATGTCTTGCCGATGAAGACACAAACAGATCAAGATAGTCGTCGGGGTGACTCTTGGCAACATTTATATGAATCAGATGGATAGATTATGTGATATCGATGTAATGTCTCCCCAACCAAAAGAATGTTTAATGAACGTTAGTCAAGCTTGAATAAAAGGATTGCCCAAAGTTTGAATTGTCTTGCCGATAGAACATTTGATGTGACAACGGGTAAATTTGAAGATCAACTACGCTCGTGTTCAAAGCCATATCAACAAGAGATGGTGCAGGTCTCTCTGATTCATAAATCATTATATTTTCCATCATATTGGAAAGAGGTCGAGAATGTCATACCAATCAAATTTCATAAAAGGATGCACATTGGAAAGATATAGTTCACAGTCTCACCAATGAATAAGTTACATCGACAGGAGTTTTTGGCGACATACTTGAGATCAAAGTAAAAATCATTGGGGAGACTCACAACATCGAGGAAACTGTAGAATATCTTAGCGATACATGATCTCTTGTCGATAAAGATACAAATGAATCAAAATAATTATCGGGGTGACTCTGGGCGATATCTATATAAACTAAATGGATAAATTATGTATTGGTGAAAAGGATGTGATGTCTTTTCAATCAATAAGAGGATCAATGAACGTTGGTTAATCCTGAAATAAAAGGATTGCCCAAGGTTTGAAATGTCTTGACGATATAATCACATGATGTGACAGTGAGAAATTCAAAAATCTACTACACTTTTGCTTAAGCTAAGACATTAATGGTGCCACGAAGCATAAGTAATTTCATGAATTGAAGGGAATTGATCGAAGACGTTGTTGCGGAATTGGTAGCGGAGGAAGAAAAGGGG
>VDFB02347807.1:0-29290 GCA_007258455.2 Sequoia sempervirens
TAAGTATTATCAATTATTCTATTTATTCATATGATATATTTTGTATCATGATTAATTATATTATGGGTTTATAAGTATAATAATAATATAGTATGGCATAATAGTGTCCTAAATGTGAACTATTATCTCACCTCATAGAGGTTTCTAGAATTGTATACAATATCTACGTGTTTGTATGACTAGCTTGAATATATGAATTGTGTTGGGTCAATTGATTATATGTATAATATTTTCTTGGACTTTCGTGTTCATGTAAATCCAACTTATCTTGGTGTTTTTTATTCTCTTGAGGAAATAAATCTATTGATTTGTGATATCTTATCAAGGTTTATTTATGTTGAATTGTGGCATACTTTGTGTCAAGCTTGATTTATGTAGATATGTGACATATTTTGTGTCATGGGTTTGACATATGTTATATCATGGTTATTTACATTTGTATATGACTTTATTGCATCATGATTCTACTCGTGCTCGAGTAGTATGCTATTTGAAAGGATAAGGTGTATAAGAAGTTTATCTCATGGATTATATTTGAAAGGACATAATGAAATTTTATGAGAGGCTTATCTCATAGATTCCATTTGAAATGATAAAATGTTATTTTTATGAGAGGTTTATCTCAGGTATTCAATTTTGAAATAATGGAATATGAATTTTTCATATATATTTTAGGATGGTTAATATCTTGTTTCCTAGATTTAGGTCACAATACCTTGAGACGTATCTACTTAAGAAATTTGGCTGATATTTGAGCTTTATCATCTTGCTATAGGCACCACATCACCATAAAATCTAATGCTCTCATTGGTAGAGATTCCACAAGCAGTTTATTTTATGATCTCCTTGTACCACTAGATCTAGGAGATCTTTGAGATAATTCATGTGGTCCACTATATTAGCATACATGTTTCTACTTTGTGGTAAGGATGAAAATGTGGTTGGTATCTATAGTTAACCTTCTTTTATTATATGAATTAGTGGTACTTGGGTACACTACACAATTGGGAGATGCTCTATGGATGGGTTTTGGAGACCAAGTGTGTTTATCATGTTTTTGGATTCCTTGTGTATTTTTACTTATGATTGTCATTATTATTGTGTTTTTTCAATATGTGAGGTGTTTATATTTTATGTTTGTTCTATGCACTTGCTTTATGTGTATTTGATTGGTGTGTACTTGCTCTATGTGTGCTTTCTTTATGTGTGTTACTTTTGTGTGTGTGTTTGTATATTTGAATTGTTAATATTGGTATATTTAGATACTTGTGTTGTGCAAAGGTTAGGATGCATGTAGCCTTACCTTGGGCACATGCTCTTAAAAAGTTATATACAATCACTTGAAGAGAGCTTTCATAGTATGAGATGTGAGTAACAACATGTGGATGTTGTATATTGTTTTGGATGAGTTGTGCTAAGTCAAACCTAATGAGATTGAAAGGATTTGTGGTTTTTATCGATGGTCATATTTTGATGTATTCATGTCCTTGCATTCATATGTGTATTAGATGTTGGAAAGGATATGTTTTGAATATTGGTTATCTTGGAATGATCATTTTGCACGTGTCTATTATTAAGAATATGTATTAAATGAAATATATTTAATGTATTTTAAATGTTTTTGAATATATGTGATGGTTATAATGTCAAGTTACTAACGATGTGAACTAAAAGATAAACATTAAAATTATGTTATATCACACCTTTGGATGGCGGACAATGCTTATTCACCTTGACTAATGGATGGGGAGGAAAGGAGCATCCTCATGGTGGGTTCAACCCTTCCCCAATCAGCAACAAGAGAATGAGATCTTGGAATATTAGCTTATAGCGTTGCACTTGGAATTCTTCAAATACTATTTATAATGTACATAATTTTAGACCACTTGTATATATGTGGTTGTCACATGATCTATTATATTCTTATCATGGATGAGGGTTATAGTTTTGACCCCTTGTATATATTTGTTATGAAATAATGTTATCTTTATTGTTGAGTACAAGACATGTACTTGTGAGACTTTTGTATTATTAAAATGTAATTATTGGTGCACTTCCTTACTATATTACTCAAGTGGGAGCTATATATTTTGTGGATTATTATTAGATATCACTTGCATGTTTTGCATATCATTGTAATTTTCTGATTGGAAGTTAATTGAAGTTATTAAAAGTTATCTTGTACTATTTTGTTAACATTGAGATGGTTGTCTTGGTTATTGCTTAAGAAATTTTATGGTTGCATTTTGAAGTTGTTACATAATTTAAATGGGAGTGGGATGCAAGACCCAACATTAGTTGTGATTTTTGTAACACATGTCATTATTAGTTGTCTCTAATATTCTTAGATAGTTGAATTTTTTGGTGAAGCTTGATAATGTTGTTCTTGTGTACTTCTGGTAATATTAAGCCCACAAGTGAACTCTATAGATGTAGCTTTGACTAGAAATATTATATTATCAATTATGCATCAGTATTAAGGTTTGAATGTTATCACTTGATTCATGCTATAGTGTGAGATAATCCTAGCCACACTCTTTACATTTTAGTATCATTTTTAATCTCAGTGAACTATGAAAAGTTTATATGAAATCTTCTAATCTTCTAATGTTTGATTTGTAGACCTTACATTAAGTGTATTGTATTATTACATTTTAAAAGGTGATACATTAGTAGATAATATTTGATTAATATATTATGCATGATTGAATTAAAATTGAATCAAATGAACTATCTCTCATAGTAGGAGTTAATTTGGATATAGAGTATTGTTGGAAGATTTATGCTTGTATTATTTTCTAATCAACAATGTATGTGAATTACATGTTTTTCAACAGTAGAATTGTTTATAAGTAAGATCACGACTAATGAAATTTTCAGGTAAACTCCTAAGGATTGATGACTAAATAAACTCACATGAATTCAAGTGATGGCAACACCAACCCTATTGAAAGTAGGATGCTTGGATTGGGTAAGTTATGAATACATGGTATCTTGATATCTATAACTTTATTGAATGTAATTATTCTAAGGTAAGTTGAATAATATGACAATATATTTTTTATTAGAGGTAAACAAATTTTCGATAATATGTTATTTTAACCCCAAATTTCATATTATTATTTAGTTAGAACCAAATGATATTATGATCTAATATTTTTTAAATAGATTGTTTTTTTCATATACTAGATGAGTCAAATTAATTATTAAGATTAGGTTCCATTATGAATACTAGAGTTATGAAATTTTGTATCAAATTTATGTGAATCAAATATAAACTATTGTGGTGTTTATGTTAACTATTATGATAATTTATAACTATTATATATGTGACTTACTTTATATATTATTTTTGAATAATAAAATTTGAATTAGGATGTTTTGGCTATTTATTCCATGAACATAATGATGTCTGGAATGAGAGTGTGTATGGGAATAAATCACCAATTGGAGAATCAAAGAATCATTAGGAACGTAATCATCATCATGCTTCACATTGTGAAGTAATGTAATTTTAGTTGGTATAACTTGGTGATCCAAATGCCATAAACTACCATGAACTAGGACCCTTAAGTGTGAGCTATGTTATTTTCAGTGAATAAAGTTTATTTTTGGAACTTTTTTCAATGTGATGATGTTTAAGTGTATTTATGTGTATTAAAAAGTGAGTGTAAGAGTGCAAACTCACATGAAAAATTTATGCCAATTTTTCATCAGTATAAAAATAATTTTATTTGAGAGGTAATTTTTAGGATCCAACCCAAGTTACCATTTGTATTGAACTTGGGTAAGGATGTAGGAAGTGTTTTAATTTTTTGTGGTATACTTTAAGAGCTCTTATTTTTTTTGATTAAGATATGCTTAGTTCTAGGCACACCAAGTCAACCTATGACTTTTTAAACACTTCCTACACCCATTTGAAGATATATATTGATATATTGAATTTGAAGATATGTTTATTCTATACATATACACCCATTTTATCTTGAATTCTTGATTTATATAAATGAACTTGATTGATTGTTATATTTATAATTTTATTTTTATTTTTTTGTGGGTTTATGTATGTATATATCACTAAATCTATATATTAAATACATTTATTTACAAAATATGGAGAGATGTCAATCCAAAACTATTTTATTTGTTTTAAGAGATTTTATTTACTACATGGATATATAAATTTTAATATATACTTATGAATTATTTTATTTTATTATTGTTATCACTAAAGTATGCACCCCTACTAAGTGTAGAACTTAGTTACCTTGTGAAACATGGGACCATCTTTAAGTTGTGGGTAACTTATGAGGAAGATGAATCTCCAAAGAGGATTGGTTCTTTTGATACCTCACCTAAAATGACTTAACTATTGCTTTTGTTGATGAAAAGGGGTGGAAAAGATAATAATAATAATAAAAACTATTATCCTATGGAGGTGCTGCACCAAACTGCATAAAACCTATACCAACTTTTTTTACTCGCAATTTTCTTAATAAAAGGTTTTTTCTTTACACACAACTCAATTTTGACAAAACTCACACATCAATATTTCATAAGAAGGTTAAATATCAGCTTTGATGAAGGAAAACTAGGTGTTTTTCACAACTAAAAACTACTGAAAATAATAAGACAACCTATGACCTGTAAGATTTTTGTTTGTTTTTGCATATGATGTTTTCAAATGAGACATAACTCAAGGATTGATATGAAATAATCATACAAATCACATCAAATCATTTGCAACAACACATAACACATAAAATTTGAGAAGGCCAAACTAAAATTTATTGAAACTAGGAGCTTCAATTGTACATAAGCTAAAAATTTACTTTTGAAATTGCTAAGAAAAAGTGAAATTACAATTATTTTTAGTCATAAGGTGACTGGTTATGAGTTATAGTGCTATCTTTTTTCAGAAAAGAAACCTTTGTAGTTTACAATCCTCTTCCAAAAATGCAAGAAATGAGTCTTCCAAGAACCTAGGTGTAGTATATCTCCATCTCCACATGAGTGAGAAAATATGGCATACATGAAGGTAATCGATGACTTTACTTGTTTGACTAAAAAACTATCTTTTCTTGGGTTAATGATACAAAAACTTCAAGGTGGTGTTGAAGAAGGATGTTCTTGAATTTTTTAACCTTTGTTAGCACCTTAAAATGCTCCAAAAATCTTACCCCCACTCTTAGATACTTGCAACTGCTCCTATATTCTCTCAACTTGCTCAAAATTTCTCCTAGATATTTGGAACTACTCATAATTAACCAATAAATCTTTTATAATTATTGCAACCTCCATCTCTAGGATTTTAGGGCATGTGAGAGAGTTTAAAAATAGTCAACTACCTTAGGGGGCGTAGGATATCATTTAGGGATAAGAAATTAACACATGTGCTATCTCATTAAGACCTCATTTCCTCATATTCTCACCAACATAGGTCACTATCATGATAAATATAAGGTTCAAAGGCCTTCTATGAGTGATCTATTTTTTACTTGAAAATGTCCTCTCTTGATTCTTGTCATGCACCTAGAGATGATTATCTAATATGGTGACTTAAAATTGTTTTTACTCTAATTGTCATGCTACCATCTGAATTGTACTCCTCCTGCACTATCATTCTCTTTTAGGTTGTCTTTAGATTATACATTATAGGAATTTGAGCAGTTTCTTAACATGGAAGGAATTCCATAAGACCCACTCTAGTACAAGATTTGTGAAAAATTTAGGATTAATGAAGGTATTCACAAATTATTTTTTTGGTAGAGTTTTGACAATTTGACCATAACATTGACATTATGACTTCAATCAATCTATAAGCTTTATCATTCTCACTATTGTTCTTACTCTGTTTACGAAATTTTAAGACATCTTATGGCTGCAATTTCTATAACACTCTACTCGCTATAACAATTCTCCTATATCTTCTCGTGAAGCCATCACAAGTTTCTTGAATAGATTCCCTTATGAAACCCATGCCATCTAGCACTCCTTTTGTATAAAGGCCCCTTTCTAAACACATTCCTTTCCTTTTAATGCTCATTGTCACCTTTTGTTAGTTGCTTTTTGAAATCCTATAATCCATTTACCTTTGTCATGTGCTCTTTGAATGACGGTTATACCTTTGTTTTTGTGTCTTCTTTGAATGTCATCAAGGTTCTTTTCACCAATTTGTGGATGAAACCATGCCATTGTTATTATTGTCACTATATCTCTACCAATGGATTGTCATTCAACAATTCACTACCCTCTTGAAGAACACTACTACCTTTAAATCCTTGCATTTTCCTTTTACATACTAATGGTTTTCCACTCTACCTTTTCTATGGTCGTTGCCCTGCATTTGGACTATCCTTCCACTTTTCACATGACTGCACCTCCACAGTCCTCCACACTGTATACTTTGACATGACTCTTGCATAGACTTTCAACTATGCATGTTGTATTTTAGATTGCAAACTGTGTACTTTGCTCTTTTAGAATTTTGTATTTAATTTTCCCCTTAAATTTTAGCATGATTGTCACAATGCTTTTGATCTTCACCTATAGATTATCATACTAGACCATTGTGACAATCACTTAAATATAGATTGTATTATCTTGTATGCGTCATGATTTTGATTGCTTGCAATTGTGAATAAAGGACCTTTTGAGTGTGTGGACTATCATCCTTGTGAGGAATTTCCTTTTTCCTAATGTGAGGTTTATCACCTTTCTTCATTATGATTTTTCATGGCTATGGTGTTTATTCATAGTCCTATATCACTGCCACCTACTCACTACCCTCTATCTTCCCAAGATTATCTTCACACTATTTGGTTTCATTGTCACTTTGTATGGTGATTTTCTTGTGATGGGTTCCTTCTATCATGGTTTTCATTCATGATATGCTTCAGTCACCTGTGATTATCCAATGTCCTCTGCTAACTTCATAAGATCCTATGTAGAGTTAGACCCTTTGTAGGTTCTTGAAGCATTGTTCTTTGAAATTCTCATGACTGGACTACCTTATCATGTCTCAAGATTGTCCTCTTGTCTTTTATACAGGACTGTAATGACCTTTTTACGGAACTCATCACAGAGATAGTCTCATCATGACTATGTTACTTATCTCTTCCCTTATACTGTCCTTCATATGGGTGTCATTTTGTTTTAGGTTTCCTGCTATGGAAAATTACCTTCATTGTAGGTCTCTCATCTTTACACAAGCTAACACTATCTCTTTGTATACTTTTCCATGCTCCTGCTTTCCTCTACTATTCTTCTTAACAATGCCTTTTCTCCCTTTCTTAGTTCTCTTTCATCAAACATTTCCATAACACTTGCTATCACTATTTATTATTTAGAAGCTTTTACCATAGGAATTAGTTGGAGGAGAAGATTCCATGAATACCCTAGCCACTGCTCCACACTTTGAATAGCATTGTCATTCATATCTTATCCTATAATTTGACAAAACATCCACCTATAGATAAAGAACACAAGATACAACCCCATATGTAGTTGTTTGGGTCTTGACAATCTTTAGGACTTATTAGGGCTTTGAGTATCCTCATTTTTTTTGAAGATGATAATCTGCACCTAGCTAATCATAGACAAAACAAACAAGGTTAGTCACATTAGCAAGCATAAACTATCATTCCCTATGAGATTCTTGGTCATACTAAGATATGATAACATGAAACAAAGCATAAAAAACAAGCAAATGAAATCATGTAAACCTATCTAAGTAGCTCAACCTCCATCCCATAGGGGGATTGGTGTTACTTTCATGAGGAAAGTGGCCCTTTCCTAATCCCAAGTTGATAAACTCTAAGATATTTGATGAACAATGACGATTTTGATGCAAAATGATAGTAGATTCAAGCTAAAATGATATGAAAAGTATGTGGTTGATGGATGAAATAATGAGTATAGTAACAATGCATGAGATTGCGGATCCATATTCAATAGGGGAAGCCTCTATTTATAGGAAAGAAGGGTTGAAGAATGGGAAAATTTGGGCAATTTGGGACTAAAATGGAAACCAATAGCTTTGTGACACTTGCCACAAGGATAATGAAAGCCATGGGGATATGTGTGAGCACATTTTGAAAGAAGTGATGAGTTAAGGCATGTAGGTGAGAGTGTAAGAGAATTAAGAGAATTGAATGAATATGGCTAAGGGTGTAAGGGAATGTTGGTGAGGATGTAAGAGAGGTAAATGACCTTGTAAAAGACAAGATGACATGTAAGAGGAATTGAATGCCTTTGTAAGAGGCATTAAATACATTTGTAAGAGGCTTTTAAAGCCTTTGGAGGGAAAGTTAATAAATGAGTAGTTGAGGGAATATTCTTAGAGAATATGCCTTTGTGAGGGAAAATAGGCTAATTAGTAATTAAAAGAAATGAATTTCATGCACAACTTATTTAATAAACCATGGGTTTATTTGACCAAGGTGAAGTTAAAAGCTAGAGAAATGAATAATGAGGATTAGGAGGCGATTAAGTTTAATTAATTCAAAATTAATTAATCTTAGGCAAGTTGGGGGATCTATTTATGACATTTGTTTAAATAATTAGATTTATTTAATCAAATGAGAGGACAAAAGGGTTTTAATTAAATAGTTTGATTTATTTAATTAAATGGGATGAAAATTAGTATGAAGAGGATTAATTAATCTGATAAAGTTAATTATTTGATTAATAGTAGAAATTGATGAATTTAACTAAATAATAAAGATAATTTAATTAAATGGTTAAAACAAAAGTGATTTAGGAAAAAATGATGTTAGTAATCAGATTCAAATGCGTAATACTAATCAAGACTATTTAAGTGTCTACACCAGCTTATCTCATTATATTAATCAAGGCACAATGAAAACAAACTTGAACCACATGGTAAAGAAGGGCATATTTGATTGTAGCTCTTTCCCAATATAAGGAAGGAAATGATTTCACATTCTAGATTGGAGTGTTACAAATTCAAGTATATTATTAGGTTGGGCAAAAAAATGTTGATTTTCATCCTAACCAATATATTATTACTCAACACCCTCATCACTTGTATGCTATGCCTACACAATGGAATTACGAATAGGTGTACCATTATCTTTATATGTGTCAATGAAATTTGTATTGGATCAAACCTTTGGTCCATATTTCCATTACCCTTATCAACACAATAATTAAATTGAGGCTCCTTAAATGATGATTTGATTCCATCTCATTGCCTCATTGTTTCAATATTTTCAAATTGACTTTCATTTGTATGCATCCCTTACATATTGATATTACAGTTATATTCAAGACATTCCCTCTCAATTGCAACATGTTAGTTAGTTGGGAAAACGCCAAGGTCATCTTCTCCCTTAACCATATCATAATGTTTATTAATATAAAAATCAAAGGATGAAGAATGGTTGTCACCAACAACCTCATAGCTACAACTATATATGAAAATATATGGACCAACACATTGGTTCAAGGATATATTGGAATGATATAGGTGGATCCAAAATACCTAAAAATTTCATAGTCTCAAAATTCATCCAAAGAAGCATCAACAAGTAGAGCTTGCTGACACGATCCTGACGCAACTTTAATGGGCTCAAAAGGAGTCCGTATGCAAAAGTTATGCTTAGTCAAAGGTTCGGTCAAATAGGTGAATCAAGGGTTCAAAAAGGCAAAAAATTGATTGTCTCAAAATGAAATAAAAATGATACCAAGTCGTAGTGATCGTCACACTGATTCCGAAACTATATTCGGTTTCAAAAATGGAGCTCCTATGAGAAAGTTACAGCTGGTCAAAGGTTGGTCAAAATTTTGACTCTGGTTGACTTTGATGACATCAGCAAACTGACATGGCACGAGTAGTGAGTTGGCACAAACATGGTGGAAAAAGGAATATGGATTAAACCATATTGTTAAAAGAAAACATGTATGGTTTAAAAATTAAAATATTTTTGTGATTTCAAGGAGGATTTGGTGGGATTTTATCCCTTAAAATCCTCTTCCCTTGCCCATAAAACAAGGAGAGGAAAAAAAAATCTCGTAAACTTACATTTCAACAAATTAACCCCTTTAACCACCTTTCTCATATTTAATAGATTTATTTTAAAGATTATCCAAGGAGATTATTAAGGGGCTTTTAAAAGATATTTTTAAAGATTATAATGTAAGTCCAAAATTATAATAGCCCATAGTTAAAGGGGTTCGTTTTTTAATTGTATGGCTTAGAATTATAAAAGCCAAAGGGGGATTTATTTTTGAAAGATTAATTTTTTATACTAATGGGATATTAGTGATTTTTATTGTAAAAGGGGGAAATGGTTCGAATTTTTACTTGTATACGGGAGATATGCAATATTTGCAAAATAATATGGTTAAAACCATATTAGCAAATAAATGTGTATATAAAGGGGTGATTTTTGTAAATGGATTGGAAATTATTGAGTGGAGAATTTTGTATGAGAATTTTCCAGTGAACCACGGGGACGCGTTTCCCCCCAAAATGTGACCCGTTTCGGAAACGGGGACGTCCCGGGGACGGGGGGACGGGTACTTGGCGTCCCCCGCCGTCCCGCCACCGCCACCAAAGCGCCGCCGGAGACGGGGAGACGTCTCCACGTCTCCAAGTTTCCTTGGAGACGTCTCCAAGTCTCCTGGGGAGACATCTAGGAGTTTCTCGGGAGACTGGGAAACGTCTAGGAGTTTCTTGGGAGACTGGGAGACTGGGAGTTTCTCGGGCACTGAGTGGACCAGATTTGCCACTCTTAGAGGCTATTCAGATGCAGCAAAGGTGGATATAGTTTCTATGGCACAGGAGGACCCACTTTTGTGGTGGAATTGTCATGGTTCGAAATCTTTGACCACCACTCTAGCTATTCATCTGCTATCCCAGGTTTCCAGTTCTTCAGCTGCTGAGAGGAACTGTTCTACATATAGCTTCATCCACTCTCTTAAGAGGAACATACTTACCTCTAAGAGAGCAGAGAAGCTTGTGGTTGTACACAGTGCTTTGCGTATCATGGACCGCAAGACAATTGTGTACAAAGAGAGTCCAGCGGCACGATGGGATGTGGAGCCAGAGGAGCCTTCACAGATTGATGAGGATGATCCTACCACTTCAGATGCAGGGATGGTTGGTGTGAGCTTGAGGGATCTTGACCATGTGGAGTCCAGCAGTTCCAGTGATGGGGAGTTTGGAGATGATTAGAGGCCTCCATTCACTACATTTTGAGTTTCGACATTTTGGCATTTTGTCTTTTCAGTTTTCATTTTGTAATGCTACTTATTGTAATGAACTAATGATGAATCATGTAATCAATTAATCATCTTTATAGACTTTGTCATATCATCAATGTTATTCATATTTGGGCCTTTGGTGATATAATAGAAATCTCCAATTTGACAATTCAAATATCTTCGTATTTAGATTTAGCATTTCAAATTTTTCCATGTTATAAATTTACTAATTTCCTATAGTTTCATTTGAAATGTAATTCTTATACTGCTATACTATTATACATCTTTTCAAAACTAGTTTTTCAAGTACTATAAGTATATGTATAACTATATCAGCGCCACCCCCCCGCCAACCCCCCGCCGCCGTCCCCCCGCCGTCTCCCTGCCGTCCCCAAACTAAGGCCCTTTGTCCCCCCGTCTCCGAAACGCGTTTCCCCGTCCCCCCGTTTCCCCGTCCCCCAGGCCCGTGGAACACTGGAATTTTCTTGGAGAGAATTGTAATAGGGAGAATTATTCAAGTTCATTTTGGGAGAAATAATTCTCTGGAGGAGAATCTACAAGGTGTTTTCGTACACCAAAAATTGTAAAAGAGTGAGACATTGTGAAGAGATTATTGCAGGTTCTTGGAGCTTGGGTATTGTAACAAAGCATAATTTTTCTTGGCGATATCAATAAAGTGGCCCCAACATTGAGAAGCAGACCCAAAGATGTAGTCCACATTGGATGAACTCCATTATCAATCTGCGCGTTGCGATCCTTCTATTTCTTTGTCTCATTCTTCTATCTTCTGTCTCAATTTTCTCTCTAGTTTAAATTTAGTATTTAAATTTCTAATTACTTATTTTGTAATTTCAATGGTTAAAAAGCATAATCACACAATTCTGTATTAGATCGGGAAATTACTGTAATTAGATTTAATTTACAAGTTAATTTTGTAAACTCTAATTACGGATCATGGAACTATTAACAAAAAAACACATTAGGAGTACATCAGTTAGGTTTGTCTCCTTATCTTCTTCATACATATCTTCATCATCGTTAAATATTTGTGTTTGAAACCCCCATTCCATATATTTTTATCAAAGAAAGAAGCATGCCCACCTTCAGTCAAGTAGGTTCCCTCATTAGAATTTAAGTTTGCATGCTCTATTTGTGTCTTCAATAGGGTATTCATAATGAGCAAAGGAACACATAAACCAATTGTCATCATTGTTGGCAAGGAAAGAGGGGTCATCACGTGTAGAAGCATATTCCAACCCTTTTGATTGAATGCAAGGATGTTGGTCCTCATTGACATTATTAGTAGATTGCATATCAACTTCTACAATGTGTTTTCATTAGTGCAGTTGCCAACAAGTGCACTATTATTCATCTTTTCTTCATATCTACAAATACTCATAATAAGGTAATATGCCATGTCATCTTTATTTGAAATATTTTTTGGATGAACATCAAGTGTAAATTCATGTTTTGGTTCTTCAACATCAAGTGTAGATCCAAATGTTTTGGTTCTTCAACAGCAAGAACGAGAGAAAGACCGAGATAAAGAGAAAGAACAAGAGCAACAACAACAACAACAAGAGAAAGAGAAAAAACATGAACAAGAGTAGGAACAAGAAAAACAAGAATAAGAAGCATTAGAAGAAGAAACAAAAGTATTTATTTGTGGCTTTGTTGTATGTATGTATTCTTCTAATGCTTCTTATTCTTGTTTTTCTTGTTCCTACTCTTGTTCATGTTTTTTCTCTTTCTCTTGTTGTTGTTGTTGCTCTTGTTCTTTCTCTTTATCTCGGTCTTTCTCTCGTTCTTGCTCTTTCTCTTTTTCTTGTTCTACTTATTTTTTTGTGATTATTTTTTTTTGTGAAGAAGTTCTAAAAATAATTTTATAATAAATCACACATAAATTTAAGATACTATGCTTTTTTCTTGTAACTTACCAAGGTCTAGTTTCACTTTCCCAAAACAATCTCCCAAAAATTAGGTGTTTTGCAACCTTGAGAGTGAATTTGTTGAAATCTATAATAAATCCCTTAATCATGCTCTAATTACTTTGAATTTTTTTATCGTAGGCTTCTCTTATACTGCTTCAAAATCCCACTAAAAATTAGGAATAAATTAAACAAGATTTGGAAGATATGTGATTTCCAAAAAAATTGGGTACAAACCCTAATTTTGCAATAAATCACTCAATTCTACTCCAATTCCTTTGAAATCTAGAGTGTAGTTGCTTGAATATCCTCTTCAAAAATTATTTAAAAATAAAAGAAAAGAAATCCAAAATTTGGGAGATATTTGTTTCACTAAATGACCTCCAAAATTGAAAAAATGCCTTGTCATCATAGTGCTAAGGTCATGCTTTGATACCACTTGTTATGAAATAACATGCACAATAGAAGAATATTATAGGAATATGTTGCATATAGTTGATAATAATATGCCACTTTGAGGGAGCAACCTCCTAATCCACTTCGAGGGGATACCTCCAATAGTCTTCATGAAGAACACAATGCCCACCATAATGATAATAACGTACCTATACCTCCTATATATACCAGACTTATGCCCAAGATATCACCCAATCCAACCTAGATAACCCTATATAAGCCTTAGGTCAACCTAAATAATTAAATAACAATATAATAATTGATAATATAATAACAATATAATAATTGATAATTAAATAACAATATAATAATTGATAATTAAACTAGCTTATCTATCTTAATATATTAAGATATATATATTTTATACGCCGAGAGATATCATTTTCGAGGCGTATTTTTTTCCTTTTTTACTTTTTTGAATTTAAAAAATACGCCTCGAAAATGATATCTCTTGGCATATAAAAAATATATATCTTAATACATTAAGATAGATAAGCTAGTGGCAGCCGCGATGTGCGTAACACATTGAAAAAATTAATATATTTAGGGTTATGATTAGAGTTAGCATTTAGGATTAGGGATTATATCATGGTTAGGGTTAGAATTAGGGTTAGGGTTTGGTTTAGATTTATTATTATGATAAGGGTTAGGGTTTAGTGTTAAGGTTGGGTTTATGGTCATAGTTAGTGTTATAATTATGGTAGGGTTAGGGGTAGAATTATGGTTAGGGTTAGGGTTTGGATTATAATTATAACAGGTTTTAGGTTAGGAATAAGGCTTTGGTTAGTGTTAAGGGTAGGGTTGGAATTACTATTAAGGTTTGGATTGGAATTATAATTAGGGGTAGGGTAAGGATTTATATTTGGTCAGGGCTATGGTTTGGGTTAAGGTTAATGGTCAAGGTTAGGATTAAGGTTAGGGTTAGCGATATAATTAGGATTGCTATTATAGTTAGATTTAGTTTTAGGATTACAGTTACATTTATGGTTAGTGTTAGGATTAGGGTTAGATATATAATTAGAGTTAGGGTTGGGGTTAGGGTTACAATTAGAGTTAGGGTTAATAATTTTATTATAATTAGGGTTTTTGGATAAAGTTTGGGATTGCAATTATCATTAGAGTTAGAGTTAGGATGAAGGTTTCAATTTGGGTTAGAATCAACATTTGTGTTAGGGTTAACTCTAAGGTTACTATTATTATAAATACGGTTATATTTAATATCCCTAACCATAACTGAACCTAGGTAACTATATTAGGGTTAGGTAACCCTAACCATAATTTAATTTGAACCCTAATATTAACTCTAATGGAACCTTAGAAGTCTAAGTAAACTCTAACCCTAACCTTAACACCAAACCTAATTAAATAATACCCTAACGTAACCTTAACCCTAAAAATAATCCTAATTGAACCCTAAATCTAACCCTAACATTAAACCTAACCTTGGCATTAACTCTAACCCTAATTAAACCCTAATGTTAGCCTTGCTTTAATAATAAACCTAACCTTGATTAAACCCTAAATATAACCATAACTATAACCCCAATTTTCCCCCTAATTAAATCATAACCCTAACCTATCTTTAACACTAAACCTAACCCTAATTGAACCCTTATGCTAACCCTAACATTAAACCTAACCCTAACCCTAATTGAACGTAACACCAACACTAATTCAATCCTAATATTAAGTTGGCCTTAACTGGAAACCTAACTCTAATCCTAATTCTAACCCTAGAACCTTTATCCTAATTCTAACCCTAATCATAATTATAATCCTTATTCTAATTCTAACCCTAATAATAATTTTAACCCTATTTTAATTTGAATTATAATATTAACCCTAATTTTGATGAAAATCCTAATTCTAACTATAACCCTAACCCTAACTGTAATCCTAAGCATAATTATAAGCTAATTCTAAATCTAACCATAACAATAACTCAAAATCTAAATATAACTCTATTGACAACCTTAAGCTTTATTGTAATCAAATTTTTAACCTTATCCCTAATTCAGAGCCTAATGTTAATTTTCATGCTAACTTTAATTCTAACTCTAACCCTAACCATAACCCTAAATCTAACTGTAATTCTATTTAAACCCTAATCTTCCTTAAACCTTATCTTTACTCTAACCCTAATTATATCCCTAGTTTCAACATTTTCTAAAGCCTAGCCCTAATTATATCTCTATTAAAGTTGAACACTAACCCTAATTGATCCATAACCTTAATCTTATTTAAACCCTTATCAAAATTTAATCGTAACCTTAACTTGTGGCCTTGAAGGATATAGAGGAATGTTAGGTGTTGTTTCGAGTTGGTTCAACAAACCTCCAATTGATGGAGCCATGCTACTCTCTTCCCTAGTCTCATTGAAGTGTCTCAAGGTAAGGTAATTCAGTTTATTCCTCTTAGGCTAGTCTGGAAGCATGACTCATCAATAGGGTTCATTTTTCTTTCAAGATTAATTAACTTGTTAGAGTAAGAGCTATAATATGCTAGAATAAGGTGTGTAGATTTATCCTACAACCCTAACCCTAATTAAACCTTATCCCTAACCCTAATTGAACTCTACCCTAACCCTAACCCTAATTAAACCCTAATCCTAATTGAACTCTAACCCTAACCCTAACCCTAATTAAACCCTAATCCTAATTGAACTCTAACCCTAACCCTAATTTAACCTTAGCTCTAACCCTAACCCTAACAAAGCCTTCATCCTAATTAAATCCTAACCATGATATAATTGAACCCTAATCTTATCACTAACTCTAACCCTAAATGAACCCTTGCTCTAACCTAACCCTAATTGAACCTTGATCCTAATTAAATTGTTAACCTAACCTAATTTAACATTGAGTCTAACCCTAATTTTGATAGTAATTGAACTCTAGTCCTCTCTAAGTCTATTTAAACCCTAACCATAATCAAACACTAAACCTAACCATAATTAAACCTTGACCCTAATCATAATTCTAATAACTTAACCCTTATCTTAATTCCAACCCAAACCTTAACTATAACACTAACTATAACCCTAATTGAACCCTTTTAAACCCTAATCCTAATTTATCCCTAACCATAACCTTATTCCTAATTTAATCTTAATCCTAATTCATCTCTAACCATAACCCCAACCCTATCTTTTATTGAACATTAACCCCTAATTGTAACCCTGATCTAAATCCATTCACCCTAACCCTAATTCCCAACTTTATCTTAGAATACGGTAGAATAAGGTGTGTATACCTGAGTTATATTTTTGTACATATTAGATGTGCACTTATTATAGGAGGCTTTTATATTAGATTGTATATCTAAGTTGTATTTTTGTAAAATAATCTCTTTAATAAAGTCTTAAATCTAAAATATTTCTCTAGAGATATTCATTATTTTTTAAAATAGAATATGGATGATTTTTTTCTTTTTGAAATGCTTTCAATTTTTTTATTGTAAAATATTGAATTTTTTTTATGTGCAATAGTAAATTTAAGATATTTCTTTTTTATTTAGGTTTCTATTTTTTAATTTTAAATACATTAATACATAATTTTTAAAAAGAAGTTTCTAAAATTTAGAAACTCATTTTTTATGTCTAATGGATATCTCTTTTAAGTATGAAAGAGCTTTTGTTAGAAAGAAGTTTCTAAATTTTAGAAACTTCTTTAATGGATATATGTTTTAAAAAGATCTTTGATATTTTATTTTTTAAGTATATTAATTTAGAAACTTACTTTTATATGAAATAAATTTCCTTTTATGTCTAATGGATATCTCTTTTAAAAAGATCTTGGATATTTTATTTTTTAAGTGTATTAATTTAGAAACTTACTTTTATATGAAATAATGAATTTAAAATATAAATATATTTTAGTTATCATATTTTAAATGAACTTTTTAATGATATTGAACTCATATAGATTTTGATGTTAGTCTTTATGTTATATGAAGAAGTTTTGAAATATGATATTTGAAATAAAAGAGAACTTGAAAACCATTATTTCTATCTTTAACATCCATTTAAACATGATTACCTTTAAAATTATATGTTATTTATGTAAAATAATTTAATGCACTTATATTTTAACATGATTATATCTTATTTATCTGAAAAAAAAAATTGAAAAAATATTACATTTCCTAACACATTTTTTTAAAATATAATCAACATTATTCAATACTTAAAAAACATTATTATTAATTTAATTTACTATATTTCAAATTAATAGTTATATAGAAGTCATAGAATGTTTCAATACTTCAAACTTTGAAATATATAATAAAAACCTGTTACAGACTTATTTTCTAGTTCTAGAAATTATATATCCAAATACTAAGTAAGTTCAAAATAAATGTGATACAATATAGAAACCAAGGTTATGGTGGACGCATAATACAACTAAATGTAAATATGGTGCTAGATTTTGTGGCATGTCACCTATGAATGCATGTATCTTTCATGCTAAGATTTTGTGGATGAAGACAGATGTCCAATCTCACAGTGAAGTCTGAATTTTTGGAAAGATAATATACCCTCCATGGAGACATCGTATGTATATGTATCAAGCGTCTCTCAAGGAATTATCTGCTTCTTTCTTGTCCTTGTCTTTCGCTGGTTCTTTCCTCTCCTTCTCTTTCGCTACCTGCTGCTCCTTACTCTTTTCGTCCTGGTTCTCATCGTCCTGCCGCTCCTCGGGATGAAGGGGCAGCCATACTTTTTGGTAACAATTCTCAACAATACTTTTGAGCGAGGGGTTGGCTAATTCCAAAAAATCTTCACCATCCGCAGCGAAACCATTATCAAGCAGAAGCTGCTTCCAATTCTGTGAGGCACACAATTCGTGTCACAAAAATAGTTGAATGATTCAAAATCTCTAAACTAACGTGAGAAATAAATGTAGGAATCTGAACTAAAAAGTATAAGCTACCATGATTATGAGATTGATCTGATGTTCCCAAATCAGTTGCATTTTCCAGCCTGGTGTCCTTTTCACTTGCTCACTTTGAGAAAGAATGTTCCACGCCACAGCACATACACCCATTAACGCCTGTTTCGGAGGTCTCGGAGCCACCTGAGTCGCCGTTGCCGAATTTTGTGGAGGACGCACAGATCCCAGCCGATGATGAGGGCCTCATTGATTTCAATGAAGAAGAAATGGATCCTCCCCCTGCGGCTGTGCCTTTCTTGAGGCTTTTTGTGCATGCCTCTACCTTTGATTGGTTTCTTATCTTCCCTCTTTTTAAAGAACAAATGGCGTCGCTTTCTCTTCCAACACTCCTGATTCACGCCTGGCTATCTTCCACTCCCGTCGGTTACATAATGCCAACAGATAAATTAAATTTCCATGCGCTGACATGCATTGGATTAAATGTGAATGAATATTCATCGCTGTAATGAAGAATACGAATCAACAGGAATACGAAGCATTCCTTTTTGCTAAGACAGTTACTCTCGCTGGCCTCCTATAGAGGCTGCTGCCACTGTAGGGTTACGCATCTCCGCGTAATTAAATAGCAAATATTACGAACATAATGATTAATATTAAGAAAATAATATAAACATAAATATATTTTTAAGATTAATTTAAAAAACTAGAAATAAAATAATTAAGTCATTAAATTTAAACAAGAAAAATCAAGTGCTTTAATCACATAAAATTTTAATTCATTTACAATTTTTTTAAAATAATTATATTTAACATTAATTTTTTATCATAACTCAAAAACATTATCTAATATTAATTTAAATAAGATACTTTATTATATCTTTATTGATTTTTATTTAATTTATTTTAAACTTATTTTTAATTCATTTTATTTATTTAATTTGAAAATCATTAAAATGTTAATATTATAAAATAAATTTATATTTCAAATTTAAATAAAGATAAAAAGTTTTTTTTTTTTAATATTATCCATTTTTCACTTAAAATAATAGGTTATATTAATTTTATCTAATATTATAATTATTTTATTTTTGTTATGATTATTATTTTATTTAATTATTATTATTAAATTTATAATTATTATTTACACCTAATTATTAAATTAATAAACACTTTTATAATTAATTGAATATTATTAATAGTAAAATCCTTAAAAAAAAAAAGCTTCCTTTATACACAGAGCAATGGCGGTGGATTTTGGGCGGTGGAAAAATGGGGAAATTGTAAAGAAGTCGTCGGTGGGAGAATAGATGTATCTGAGCTTTACAAATTCCGAACTGCCATAAATAGATGCGTATAAATTTGTGTATAATCCAACCAGCTGTGCTCTGGCAGGGATTTTTTTCAAAGAGATGTCACTGAATAATGATGATTTGATATTATTATAGCATAACGGCTAATTAAATATGACCTACAAACCTGCCAAATTTTGACCTTTTCCAATCTCATGCTTCTCAGTTTTGTTATGAAAATTAAAAAACGGTTTCCACCATTAACAACGGGTCAGAAAGCTTAAAAAGCATGGAACACAATCATACTTTTCTTAGTTAAAATCCAAGAAAAAGAGTTATAACAGATCTTTCTCACAGCCCCAATAATCTCTATAAATACCAAGCTAAAATGCAGCAAACCCACACAACACCAGAAAGAAAGCAGAGCATTCTCAAGGATTTCAAACAAAATTGCAGAAATCAGGATGAAGAATACAATGTTTGTGATTTTTTCAGTGTTTTTGATGCTGGTAATGTCTGGTGAGCTTTGTAGTGCAAAGTGTTCAAACGAATACTATGCACTGGATCATATAGCTCCATGCATAGAAGCAGGCACTGTGGAGCTTGTGCCTGATAAAAAATGCTGTGAAGGAATTAAGAGTATTACTCGTTTGGATTGCTTTTGTGATATTCTTATGTCTGCAACTGGATGGCACAATCATCAGATTGTTAGAGAGTACATTAAGGCCTGTGAAATCCATGTTCCTGACAATTATAAGTGTGTTCCAAATGCCTGATAAGACAGGCGATGCTGATAGGTATAGACTCTACATTTGTGTGGTGTATGGAATAAATTTACTGAAGTCTTCAATTGGCTATGATTTAGTTGGAACGTGATCAGCCTGCCAGATTCTTTGGGGATGCATAGCTAAATTATAGTTAGTTACTTCTTCTGGATCTGGTCTAGATATAAATTGGTTACTTCTCCTGATCAGATATGGTTTAGCTGTAAATTGGTGGGAGCTTGATATTATTGTGGGGAAATGGATTATAGATTAATAAATTAAGAACTTTTACATGTATATAATCTTTTCATTTTTAAAATATTTAATATACTAGCAAGTTAAGCTATATATATGTTAAAATATTAGAGAGTATGTGTATTAACAAAGTGTTGAAAATAAGTGTTAAACAATTAATAATAAGTGTTAAAGAATGGAATGAAATAAACTTAGATAGATATAGATTTTTTCCTTAAAAAATAAGATATTATTTGATTTTGAAATATTTGCATGCAGATTTAAAAATAAGAAATGCAAACGAAAAACAAAATTTGCTATCAAATTGACAAAAAACACTCCAAACTGATATAGAATGTTCTCACCCAAATTGAAAAATAAATATTTATCTAGCTTTTACATGATAAGTGAGATTTTGGAGGCTTTCATCTGATATTTTGGAAGCTTTTCCCACTGATTTACATTAAACAACAGCTGATTTACCATTAAATAGTAGTTGAAATTTGCAGGTTTGAGACTTGTTTCAGGTTCAAATCTCACACTATATGTAGCCTATCAGCTAATTATATACTAGCAATTGCACCTAAAGGAGGTGCAAAGATTACGCCGATTATATCTATCTGGCTTTTACATGATAAGTGAGATTTTGAAGGTTTTTACTATTAAATGACAGTTGTTTTACCATTAAACAGCAGCTAAAACTTGTTTTCCGATGACTCAAGAGTAGTTTGCAGATGTGAGGCTTGTTTCAGGCTCAAATCTCACACTATATGTAACCTATTAGCAAATAAAAAATATATCTTTATTTTTAGCTGATAGGTTACATATAATGTGAGATTTGAGCCTGAAATAAGTCTCATGCCTACAAACAACTGTTGAGTTGTCCGCAAACAAGTTTCAACTCTCCTTAAATAGTAAATCAGTTGTCATTTAATGATGAAAGTTTTCAAAATATCAGATGAAAGCCTCCAAAATCTCACTTATCATGTAAAACCGGATAAATATTGATTTTCCAATTAGATGAGAACATTCTATTTCTATTTGCAATGGTTTTTGCCAATTTGATGACAACTTTCCTTTTTCATTTGTATTGCTTTATGTTTTATATTTAATCCAACCACATGCAACTAGAACTTGCAGCACATTGCATCTATATGACCCATACACAAACACATACTCTCTAACATATTAACATACACATAATTTTCTATCTGCGAGATTTGAATCTATACTCCAACGATGTCTCACTTTCTTCCTCCGGATCATTCTTATATGATTCCCCGCCTTACCACTCAGCTTTCATTTCTTCTCTTCTCCCAAAAGGCCATCTTCCACAAAAGTATCATCTCAGAACAAAATCTGTGATCCATCTTCCACACATCACTTCAGCCAAATGTTGATTAACTCTTTGTTGGATATCACACATTATTCCATGCTGCATATCCACAGGGGAAAGGGTCTTGGCTAAAGGTACTCTCTGGAAATGGGGACTCCCAAGTTATTAGCTTTGATAATTATGCTTTAAAGCCTATCATTTTTACTGTGTAATTTCCACAGCAATTTAGCAATAAGGGCTAAATTCAGCTGTTTTTCATCTACTCCCTTACACACCTTGCTCTTTTGATCTGCTCGTCTTTTCCAATTTGAAAGAAAGATTATATGAAATTGGTATACTGGTTTCCAATTCTTTGCTGGGGCTATAAACATTGACATCGGATAAATAGGAACTGCTTGTAAGGAGGCTTATGTAAGCTGGATCCTATCTGCCAAGTTCAAATTGCCGCTTTTCCATTTTGAGAGCTCTGCTTGAACTCTGCCTACCAGGGCTTAAATTTGACGGTCGACCTTGCCTGTCAACAAATTTTTTAATGACGGTTATCTAGTCAAAGGTGCCCTTAAAACATTATGATATACTTTAGTGTAAGTAAAATTATATATAAATCAAATATATATATCATTATAATTCTATATAAATTTTGACAGTCTATCCAAAATCTCTCCTTTCATCTGATACAATCTTCTTAAAATTTTGATTATATTTTACAACAAAAATATCTAAATACGGTCATACGGCCATCAAATTTAAGCCCTGCTGCCTACCATTGGGGTCCAAACATTCAAGCTCATTCTCCATTTAAACAAGGTTCCTGCTTTTTCTATTTCTTCAAGGAACCGTAGCCATTCATGAGCTATTGATATCCGATCCATGATCACACAATGATTTCTACAAAAAACCTTTTAATCTATTAGTGATGATCTTTGTCCTGATTTTATGGCTAGTAATAAGTATTACTTTCGTGTAGGGAAATGGATTGATATGAGTCAATATAATCTGGGTTCTCCTTTTCAGGAATTAGGGCAATGAAGGTAGTGTTTTATTCCCTCAGCTCAAACTTTCTCTTTTTAGCCTCCTCCACTGCATTAACTCCACACTATTATCCATAAACAAATGGTTACACTACACTTGCAAATCTCAACAATACATCAACCTACAACCCCAAAATACAAGTACTCAATATATAGGAGCTTACAATGCATTACTTACACAATTTTAAAATTGAATGTCAAAGGTTGAAGATGCAACATGGAAAGTGCCAAAATCACTACACATACATAATAGTAAGTTTCCAATTGTCACCACATGCAATATTGCAACTGCCAATTGCCACTAAACTTGCACTTGCCAAAAATTAACTCCACCTCCAAAACTCACATTCCATGCAAACTCAACATGAAATAGAAATTTCCTTCATGCACAACTCCACCTATAAATGGTAACTTCCAACTTGGCTCCTCCTCGGAAATAGAAATTTCAAGTTGTAGCTCACAATGCAACATGGGATAACTATCGAATATAATTTCAGGATTAAATAATTAAACATGCTAAGAATAAACAAAGGTTGAGACATGGTCTTCTTTTCCTAACATTCTCCCATTTGCGAACACCTTTGAAGAGTCAATGAAAGTAACAAGATTTAATTGCTAGAGGGTGTGAGGCCCATCGACTTTGAACACCATTTGAACTTGCTAGTGTTCATTGGCTTTGCCAATGCATTTGCAACATTCCTCAAAGTACCAACCTTCTCCAACTTCACCTTTCCATCTTCCACCATATCATGAACAAAATAAAATTTAACATCAATGTGCTTTGTTCTGGCATGAAAAGTAGGATTCTTTGCTAAGCAAATGACACTTTGACTATCACAACAAACAGTGATCTGTTTTGCATCAAGTCCAACATCTAAACACAAACGCTTAATCCAAATGGATTCCTTACAAGCATGAGTAGCTGCCATGTACTTTGCTTTTGTCGTGGAAAAAATGGCTACAACTTGTTTACTCATCCAATTGATGTCAGAACCAAACATTTTGAATACATATCCACGGGTGGATTTTTTGTTGTCAATATATTCTGCCCAATCAAAATCCAAAAACCCACGACTTAGGACTCCCATTGCTTGGGCAATGTTTGGCCTCATACAAACCATAGCATACATCAAATTGCCCACAACACTAGCATAGGCTTCTCTAGTCATGCCCTCCATCTCAGAAGGAGACTTTGGAAAATCTTCCACATAAAGCTTCGTTCTCTACAACACAGGAACAGCTAGATGTCTGCAAGTTGTCATGTTGAATCTCTCCAACACTACATTCACATACTTACTCTAGCTTAATAAAAAATTTATGTTAGCCGATCTCCATTCCCAAGATATACCAAGTTGCACATAAATCCTTCAATTCAAACTATGATGACAACTAAGACTTTAGATATGAAATCAAACTTTTATCTTTCCCAAAAAACTACATATCATCAACATACAATGTATGATGAGAAAACGATCTTTAACAATTTTGTAGTAAGCACAATGATCAAACTTAGATCTCAACAAACCCAAACTCAACACAAAGGTGTCAAATTTCTGGTACCAAATTCTAGGAGATTACTTGTGACCATATAGAGACTTTTTCAGCTTGCATACCAGATGTTCTTTACTTTTAACCACATACTGTTTAGGTTGCGACATATATATTTCTTCCTCCAAACCACCATGAAGGAAAGTTGTTTCCACATCCATCTGCTCTACTTCTAAATCATATGTTGTTGCTAGTGATAACATGAACCAAATAGATGCCAACTTTGCAATAGGAGAGAATATTTCACCATAATCTATTCCCTCCATGTGAATATCCCTTCACATCCAACCTTGCTTTATGCTTCAGAACACTACCATCAAGACCAACTTTCTTCTTGAACACCCATTTGCAACCAATGGGTGTGCATCCTTCAAGCAAGGGCACCAAATCCCATGTATCATTTTTATTCAATGCATCCATCTCCTTATCCATGGCTTTCATCCAAGAATCTACATCACTCATACCCATAACCTCTTACATAGTCCTTGGCTCATCAGCATTAACAATCAAAGCAAAAATACAATTTGAATCCAACAATGAATAACCAAACCTTTTGGTGAATATCCAAACCTATTAGGTTGTGACCTATCTCTTGTAGACCTCCTGAATTGCTAAGGTTGAGGTTCTTCTTCTTCTTCTTTAAAACTTATAGAGCTTCTCAATCTCTCCTCATCATCATGTCTATTATGTGCTTTGGGTTCAACTTTCTTAGGGTCAAGAGAAAGTTGAACCACATCTTTTTTATGTTCTTCTATAGGCTACAAAACATCGAAAAAAGATTTCATCTCTCTAAAGATAACACTTCGATTGTAGAGAACCTTTTTCGACCATTGGATCCCAAAGCTTATACCATTTCACACTAATACCATAATCGATAAAGATACATTTAACAACCTCATTTTCCAACTTCAACCTTTTCCCCTTTGGCACATGAGCATATGCCTCACAACCAAACACATGAAGATGTCTCAATGGGGGCATCTTTCTTGACCACACCTCCATAGGTGTCTTCTCAACAAGAGATGATGTAGGAGATCTATTAACTAGATAACACACAGTGGCAACATCTTCAACCTATTTTTTTTGTTCAAGACTAGCTCCACTTAGCATGCTAGATTTGGCTATGAAGCCACCCAAGGTCAAAATGATTGAAAGAAAACAAGATAGAATCCAAAGATGAACAAACTCAACACTCGCTTAGTACTGAACTAGCACTCATGAACAAGTGAACTAGTTGAACTTGCCATGGGAGAGGTGATGGATATTTATATAACAAAATAGAGGAAAATAATTCCAAGAAGAGTAATAACTCCCAATTGCCCATAATGGGTGGGATTTTTACCTACTTGGTAAATGCCAAATTACATGGTTGTACTTACTTAGTAAAGACAAACAAATGGTTATGAGAGGTGGAAAATAAATCCAAAAGAGGGTGTGAGGCTCAACTACCCAAATGTGGGTGAGACGACACATGTAACTCCTGAATTATGCCACGTTTCCTCATATTAACCATGCCTTACATAACATAAGAAAGCTTACTAATATATATATATATATATATAGAAGAAAAATAAATATTCCCTAACATAAAGAAAATAAAAACCTTCACTAACATAGCATACTCCTAGCCCTCTTCATCAATCTCCTGTTCATCCTCTCCACAACTCCTTTTTGTTGAGGGGTATATGGAGTTGTTGAAGGGTATATGGAGTTGTCTTATGCCTTTCAATCCCACGTTCTTTACAAAACGTATCAAAATATCTGAAACAAAACTCACCACTGTTGTCAATCCTCAAACACTTAATCTTCTTACTAGCTTGATTTTCTACCAAAGCTTTAAACTCATTAAATCGACTAAAGACTTCATATTTACTTTTGAGAAAATAAATAAATGTCCTACTGTAATCATCTATAAATGAAACAAAATACATTGATTTGGATAATGAAGTAACATTTACAGGACCAAAAACATCAAAATGCACATGGTCTAAAACCTTAGAAGATTTGTGAGAATGTGATAAAATTGAACATGGTTTTGTTTTCTATAGACATAATGTTCACAGAAATAAAAAATATTACAGTTATCAAGCCCCTCAACAAGCCATTTATTTTCTAGGGTTTTCAAAGCCTTTTCACCAATGTGACCAAGTCTTTGGTGCCAAAGTATTGTCTTCTCAACAAGTAGCTTCATCTCCAAAGCATGATCACCCTTAGGTACCTAGTAAGCATGACCATCAAAAGTGGATGCAACTTTCTTCTTTGTTGTTGGTTCCAATGGTGATGATAGTGACTCATAAGATTTTTTCGTCATCTCAACAGAAGAACTATTACACTGAAACATGCATGCATCTAGGTAAAACAAAGTGCCTATCCAAACACCCTTAGCAAGCACCATATCTCCTTTAGTCATCTTGCATCCTCTATTCGAGAAGACAATGTGCACACCTACATCATTAAACTTACTTACATAAAGAAGGTTTCATGCCAAACTTGATATATGCAGGACACCATCGATCCCCTTCACTCTACCATCTAGGAATCTTATCTTGACTCTTCCATGACCAACAATATTTAGGTGAGAATGATCACCTAGATACAACTTCCCACCATCATAATTTTCACACTTAGAGAACCAATCTCAAAGTGAAGGCATGTGGAAAGAGGCACCTAAGTCTATCAACCGCACATTTTACAATGCATGTGTTACCAAGGTAGTGACAAAAACATTTGCATCATCCTAAGAGGATTTGTTAGATTCTGAATCAAAGAATGCCTTTTTTTAAATTTTTCCTCCTTACAATCTTTGCGGAAGTGACCAAATTTTCCACAATTCCAACATTTTTCCTCAGTCTTATTAGGAGACTTAGATATCCCACAAGATTTAGATTCTGACTTTTCTTGCTTCGTGTTCTTTTTTTCTTTTTCTTTTGCTCTTCCTCAAACCTGGAGAGCTTCCTTAACCATTTCAAAAGTTTTTCTCTCCATCTCTTCAAATAACAATGACACAACCACTTCATCCATATTAGCATCAAGGACCTTATGTCTTGCATATACTATTGTGTTCTTGCATGTTTTATAATGTTCATAGAGCCACACTTAGAGCATATGTCTTCCTCATGTTACATGTGCTTACACAATTTTTATCTCACCTTTAGGGCTACCTCACCTTCTCCCTATACTAGTAGAAAAATTATGTTCCTTGACAATTATCTCCAATCCATACATTTTTTCACACTTATCATTTGATATGTCTAGGTTATTTGTCACATGATGCGTTTATGGAACTTATCATTTTATGTGATCCACACATGCTTACATATTTATATTACACTTAGTTTTCATGTGCTATATTTCCCTCTCCTTCAATTCCTTGCACCCACTGGATGCAACCAATTTATGTTGAGATTACATTTAATTAGAAGGGCCTATATAAAGACTCATCACCATGTCTAGAAAAATCTTCATCACATGACATGTTCATGCCAAAATTGTCATACTATTATATTGTGATTACACTAGGTGAAGTATTACTGTACCACTTTTTGTAGAGACAAAATTTGTTAGCTCAACATAAATTGGTTGCATCCATTGGGTGCAAGGAATTGAAGGAGAGAGACAGACAACACATGAAAAGTAAGTGTAATCTAAATATGTAAGCATGTGTGGATCACGTAAAATGATAAGTTCTATAAATGCATCATGTGACAAATAACCTAGACATATCAAATGATGAGTGTGAAAAATGTATGGATTGGAGATAGTTGTCAAGGAACATAATTTTGCTCCTAGTATAGGGAGAAGGTGAGGTATCCCTAAAGGTGAGATAAAAACTAAATATTAGGATATCCATTAAATATTTAACTTATTTAATGAAAAGGGGTCAAAATGACATTTAATTAAATAATTAAGATTATTTAATTTAAATGAGAGGACTTAGGGTGTTAAAATTAAATATTTTGATTTATCCAATTTAACATGATGAAAGATTAGCATGAAAGGGGAGGAATTAACCTAATTAGATTAATCAAATTAATAGATGAAAATGATGTATCTAATCAAATAGCTAGGCTAATTTAATCAAAAAAAAAGAAAGAGGATGGATTTTAGGATGAAACGGTGTTAGTATATCAGATTCGAGTGCGTGGTATCATTTAGGACATTTTTAAGTGTCTACACTACTAATGGAAACATAATGCAACCAATCAAAGCATCTTCATAGACTTCCAACAATCTCCATAGACCTATTGACATCAATGAAACAAAAAATATTTTTTGACATAAATGACAACACAAAATTTAAACATGGATACCATCAAATCATGGTGTGATGAATAAGATCTATGACTAGTATTTGAAGATATGATATTCTCAACGGTTAGGCAGTGGAACTCACAATTAAGTGGTGGAGCTTGATACAGGAGATAAAATCCAATTTTCCATGATAGCTTAAAGTTGAATTTTGATTGTAAAAGCAACATCAACTATTTAAGTAGTT
Organism: Sequoia sempervirens; assembly: GCA_007258455.2. Taxonomy (NCBI): domain Eukaryota; kingdom Viridiplantae; phylum Streptophyta; class Pinopsida; order Cupressales; family Cupressaceae; genus Sequoia; species Sequoia sempervirens. Next base: position 29,203 of record VDFB02347807.1, read on the forward strand.
GAGATAATGTTTGAAGGCCAATTTGGGGAGATTGTGAGAGGTAGAAGTAAAAGAAATCATCATAGTTTAGCATCAATTGAATGTACAA
>VDFB02347810.1:0-46833 GCA_007258455.2 Sequoia sempervirens
CCCAAGTGGAATTTTTGATCAGATATATGATTCTTGACATAATTTGGTGAGCTCTTGTGCCATCAATGCATTGACCTTCATATTGAGTAGACTTTTCTTTTGTCAGACGGGTTTAAATCCTTTAGCCAAGTCAATGGTATGTTGAATTATACCCGGCTCATACCCTTTAAGATCATCATAGGTCTAGGAAATAACTCTGTCATATTTGAAACATTGATCCTTCAGTCTTTTCTTTTCCTTGTGGGGAACTTCCCTTTTGACTTTTAACTTTCTATTGTTTCTGACATCAAGCTCTTCATAGTCGCTAGCATCCATAGTGAACCTTTTCTTTTCATTTCTCACATCTTCACAATCAAAGAGATTCTCGAGAGAAATTAATCCTCAAGGAAGCTTGTTCCCTTTTAATTGGATGACCTATTCTTCAGGAAATTCCACTTCTGGTCTTGAATAGTTGGAAGTCGCTCCTCCTTTCTATATGAAGGAAACAATCTAAATGTCATCTTAAATTTTTTTCCAATTTTGATCATTGTCAGGAATTAAGGGTCGAACGATGACTTGCACTGCATTCTACTTGGTTGAATAAAAAATTGGTTCAAATTGTGAACCGATAGAAGCTATCAGATCATCGACACTATTTTTAAATCAGGGAATAACTTGTATGTTGAAGGCTTCAAAGCCCTCAATCAAGTCCCAAATATACTGTCTATATGACTTCATTCTCATGTTTTTTGCAATTGCTTTCCCACGGACCTGGCTCACCACTAACTCTGAATCTTTGAAAGCTTCTACTCTCTTTACACACATTAATTCTACAAGGATCAAACCATGGACCAATGCCTCATATTCAATGTCATTTTTTGAGCATGAGAACCAAAAATGGTAAGCTTTGAGGGTCTATGATCCCGTCAAAGATACTAGTTGGAAACCCACTCCAGAGCTAGCTTTACACTTGGTACCATCAAAATATAGGGTCTATAGACAATTATCACCTAGATCATCATATTCCTTGCGATCTTTCATTAATTTCAGAAAGAATTGATCATCATCGAAAATCACATAGGTTCCTAGCCTTTTTCCATGAAAGTTGTTAACTGGATTAGAGTCAATGAATTGGCTGAGTAACACCTCTTCTTCAGGAGTCTGCTCACTTGTATCTTCTATATATTCTAGCATTTCTACTCAATATCTCTCCTACTGAGAGATGGAGGTATGCGTTGGTTCAAATCATAGGACTACATTGTCTGCAATGTGTTTGAGATGCAAAGATTTAGATAGAATCTTCATCTTTTCCTTATGCTTGGTTCTCAATATTAGGTGGGACCATTTGAGTGCTAAGTATCTGCCAAGATTTGTACTAAAATCTCTCGAAAGAAACATTTTGAAGACCAAGGGAATGCCTATCACTACTATTTCTTGTGTGACTATTTGGATTGGACATGAGAAGAGGGTCAAAGATAAATCTTTTATCCAACCAAGGTCAGAACTTCTTCCCATCTAGTTGCTTGATTCCTTTCTCAAGGGGTTCGTACTTAAGTTTCAAGGCATTGGCCACTTGTTTTGTCATGATAGTTGTGATAGCCCCTAAATTAATCATATTATTATGCAAAAGCTTATCTCCCACAATAAGTGTTAAAAATAAAGGTGTGGACTTTGGATTGCTTACCTCTTCTCTTTTGCATTGCCCACATCATTCGCATAAGTTGTTGCTTTTGGAGCTTGAGGGGATGAAGTGGATCCCTAGTCTTTGCTTTGGCTACATGATAGAGTTGTGTCTATCTGTGGTATTTTTTGTTCTTTCTTTAATGCTTCCCAAAACAATTTATTTTGTTCAGGAATAGATATGATGTTCCAAAAAGATACATTGGTAGGTTCCTTCTTCAATTGTTCCACCACATTAACCATTCAAATTAGTTGGGTCTTTGGCTTGAACGATGGTATTTCTCTCATTTTTGGAAGAAAAAATTTCATCATGACTGGGCTTGGTGCCTTGTTCACCTCCTTCTTTGGAAACAATGGATTATGGGGTTGCATAATAGGTCTAATGCCTCGCAATGGAGCCTACTTTTCTTGCAGTGGTGGTTGATGTGGCTAAGGAAATGGTAGGGCTTGTTGCACACATTCTCCCATGAGCCTTTTTTTGGATCTTGTGTTGTAATCTAACTGTACTTGTGGGGCACTAGTCGTCGGAGCTTCATTCATGAACACTGCATCTTCTTCTTCCATCCATGAAAAGAGCACTTGGTCGGGTGCAATATCTAGCTCTTGCTCCAAAGAAATTCCTTGCATTTGCACTTTGAAATGAGCATTTTCAATTTTGGAGGACTCATATTCTTCGACATTTGGGAGCACACCCTTACTTCTTTGTTTCGTTATCTTCTATTGCATATTTCCCTTTGGACAATTTCAGGGCATATGACTATTGTTGCATGGGAAGCACAATACTTTCTCATCTTTTGCCAAATTGTTTTGGCTTGGAATTAACTCTTTACTCGAGTTGTCTTTGACCATATGTAGTGGCATGTTTACCAAAACTATTTGGTTTGAAGACATCATTTGTTGACCTCCTCCTCTAGAGGATCCCCGATATGGATTCTTGAAAATATGGCTTTCCTCCATTATAGGCTTGTGTGGTCTACTTCAGAGTTGTTGATTGCTATCATTTGATAATGGCCAACTCATTGGTGAAAGTCTGCATAAGACTTCATGTCATTGATTTCCATTATGATTTAGGAAGATCCCAAAATGCTTTTTTGGGTGGTGGGATACACGTACATAGACTACAACATAGTTGTCATCAATTGCATAGTAGAAGTGCTTAGAGTGGCTTCTTCTCAAGGACCAATAAATATTTCTACAAATATAGGCATGGAAGGTCATGGTGGAAGATTCCTAGCATCAATTAGACTATTTTTTGCATGCAAATCCAACTCATATGTGTTAGGAAAGATATCCTCTCCCATGGATGTTATCATTACTACGATGTCTGAATTGAGAGCCTTCAAATAAAACATGAACACCATCATAGCTTGGGGTAGAGCGGTCATTGGGATCCTTTGCCAGGTCTTGTGAAACCTAGTGTTAAAATCGCTCATGGCCTCTTGTGGAGCTCTCTTGATTGTGATTAGTTGTTGCAACAATGAAGAAAAATCTCTTTTCTTTGAGAAGTGTTCGAACAACCTTTCTCTGAGCTAATCCCAGGAGATGATAGAGCTCGAGGCCAAAGATCAATACCAATCTTGGGCCTTTCCTTTGAAAGAGGCAGCTAACAACATCAAGGAAATATTCTAATGTGCTATATTATGTACCCTACATACCTCTGCTATATCTTGAAGGTGTTCAGAATGGGATTTGAAGTCTTCTCCAGAAAATTTTGGGATAGGGCATTAGCGGGTATGGCAAGCCTTGCATCTGGGGTTGTGGGTGGTCGTAGCAAACTATTACTATCATAGGTTATGAAATTTATAGGAGCAAGAGGAGGTACATGAGCCATAGAGAAAATATTGATATGAATTAGGCATACAGGTATTCTAAGTTGGAAGGTTGAACCTCCGGGTGGAGTAGATAAGGATCTAGATATTGGCCTCTTGCTTCGTACTCTATTGCTCCTTATAGGTGATATAGAGCCTATAAGTCTTCTCCTCTTAGGTACCAAGGTAGGTAACTGAGAATATTGGAAATGGCCTCTTGAAGATGCTTTTGTTTAGACTTTGGGAATGAAACTTCCAGTTTCCTTCCTTAGCCTAATTTAAGAAATATTTCTGACTTCTAATCAAATGTTCAAAAAACTTTGGGTCCCACGATGCATGCCATAAAAAGAACTATTGATCATCATAGTTTGCACCTCTTCGATAGTCTTATGGGGAATGTAGTGAGTGAGGGACTAGTTAGGTCTCAAAAATGCAGGTTTGAACCATGAGAGGTTGCCAAGCTCTCACAATGTTTTTGGCTAATGTACAAGACCAATTATTGCAATTGAATCTTCTTCTCTTTAGGTACTACCAGACCTAGGTAGGTACACCTATATGAATGGAGCAAATTTAAACTATGTTTATTCCCTAAAGCAATTTATCCACAATGGCAAGTGGGAGTGAATAAATGAATTCTTATTTAGGCATAGATTGTATAAGCAATATCAAGGTTAATCATAATATGTTCAGTTAACAAATGCAAAATATTTAAAATGAAATAAATCTAAATGATGGAATGTGGGGGACCAGTGCTCTGTAGGGTATATGGAGTCAAATCAAAATCAGAGTTAAGTCACTTATAACTGGCAATATTTCTAACTGTTTGGCACTTCTATGTTTATAACTTGTATAAATAGCAAGGAATGTAATTATTAGATTCATCTTTAATAATCCAAAATAATGATTCTAAGTTGCTGTGAATAATCAAGAGGTTTTTAATCCTTACTTGAAAGACCCAATTAATTATGCCACATAGATGCAGCAAATGTGCATTGATAAATTGAAAATATGCTTGATATATCAATTTAAACAATAGAGAAATATTAAATGTGGAGACAAACTGATAATATCTTCAATTAACTTAACAAACAATTGATACCAACATAGAGCCACCAAATCAGAAATTTTCCATTAACTCCAAAATTTACATGTACATCTTGGTCCTTTTTTATGAAAACATGATTGAAAACTATCTATTGTATACTTCTTCTATTTTCCTATATCTATTTTGACACTATGAAACAAATATAAATATATCAAAATTGTGAAAGGACATGTCCTTTCAAAAATGTCCTATGCTTAATAGCAATAAATACAACTAGAAATTAGGCTCTATTTAGCCACACATGAAATTTTGACAGATGATCCAAGTAATCCTATCACTCATGTGTGTTAGAATCTCCTAGCACATTCTAGATTGATATCTCCATTTTCACCATCCTCTCATTTTGCTCACAAGCCTTGTCTAGTGTTGAATCATTTCCTGTAGCCATCTCCAGAATCTTTTGCAGCATCGACTCACATTCCTTAATCCACCTTTCCTTTTCTTTAAATTTTCCTTTGTCTTCAAATAGCATTGGTAGTCCCTTTTTTGTGGCATGAATTAGTCCCTGTTCATCCATCTCCAAATCTTCATGGAAGTGTTTATGTTTTCTTATGAAATGGTTAGTAGTATCCATAGCCACATTATCTAGAATATCTCTTCTATTTATTTCTTGGAACTTCTCCTAGATTCTACCATCAATTATCTTATGTTCTTGCTCTACCATATAATTTTTTGAATGTGTTCCCCAAATTTTAGGGTATGTGTAAGTTCATGATGGGCCAAAAAGTGGCAATATGATGGGTATGTGTAGGGTAGTGGTTGATGACCTTTTTTTTACCTACAATTGATGAAATGAAAAGGGTTTTTAAAGAATATTCTCAACGTTGCAACAATATAAATTATTCTTTATAGTGAATTTAATAAATAATTATTAGTCATTTTCTATTTGAATTATGACTAAAGTACTGATTGATAGGTTGATTGAAAAACATCTAGAGCTTTCAAATGGTATCGCAATTTTTGAATTTGAAATATGTGTCACATTCTATGATTTGCATACTATAGGATTAAAAAAAATGAATTTCATGAAGTTTTGGCCAAGTTAAGGTGGTCAGACATATAAGTTTTTATATTTTTTAAAAGTTGTAATAATCATAATTAATTATTTGCGGAAAAAAATAAAAAAATATGCATCACATTCGAGGAATGATTCCTCCATATCTAAAATAATATAAAAATATTATCATTTGTGTGGTTAGGGTAGCTAGGCAAACACCTTATTTTTCACACGAAATTTAAATTTTCTGACATTGAAATTTCAAATTTTTTCCTCAAATAGTTTTATTTTTTAAATAAACCTAGTAGTTTGACTTCATTCATTTTCTATAGATAATATTCTTACATATTTTTAAAATAATATAGATAATTTATTCAATTTTCGTCCAAGTTGCGCTAACTCTATTTTTCAATTTTTGCCATGAACTGTTTCCATGATGATCCTGCACATACCCTTTACTCAAATAGGTCATCAAGTTGGCTTGCCTCTTTCTGATCACTATAGTAAGTGCATCATACTTACCCTGAGAATATGCATTTGATCCTTCCCACTAGTCTCTTGTATGAGAAATATCACCATGAGTTAATTTCTTAGTGGATACTAGTGTAATACCCATCATATCTTTCAAGTTATCATTTTCTCTAAGTAATATTTCATTATTATCCCTATACATTTCCTTCTCCTTAATTAATATCTGAATCTAGGCCTTATTCAGCTTGGCAACATTGATGCCAATCTTTTTTCGTAGTTATGGGATCAATCTCTCCAACCTTTAATGTCATTACATGCCCAAAATCCTTTTCAGTATCAATTACAATAGATTTCTTGTGTGGTGGATACAAGGTCCATATCATGAGTAATATTTTATCTAGATTATACTTGGATCATGCATATATCTCTGTTACCCCTTCAGGGTTGAGATTATGTGTGGTATTGTTATTCTTCAAAAAGCTATCAAAAACCAAAGAAAAATTTAAATCTAACCCAGGGAAAACCATAACACCTGCATCTTCCAACAATTTTCTTCCCTTCTCAGGGATCATGTCTTCCATTTCTTTCTCCACATTTAACTTTAAACTACTATATAATTTCCCTTAATTTCTTAGTGTTATATTTTCAACTGAATCCCTTATTGATTTCCATTTTTGCTTGTTTAAGAAAGCTTTAAATTCTGGAGTATTGATAAATTCATCATCAACCACAAATGATTTGTATGCCATCTTCCTTGTATCTACATCTTGACTCTCTTTAGAATCTGGTTCCCTAGGGGGACATTTGTGATCTTGGGTTCTTAATCTCAAAAATTTATCAACTGTGCTATGAGGCCTATCATCACCAGATGCCTCTTCCCCAGAAGACAATAGTTCTGCATCTGGAAATCCTTTGTTGTATTCATCAACAACCCTTTCTACTTCTTCCTCCTTCATATTCCTGATCAAATCATCATATATATAAGGTATATGATCATACCCGCCCAAGTTCATTCTATTCCTGGAAAAGTGGATGTACCCCTCCAGACCAAATCCCTTTTGTGGTGGACCCTTTTTCATATTGTACTATAACCATTTATTTAGAGCCATATCAGACCCATCCCTTGATAACATAATGAAATCACAAAAGCACAGTGTGTTGGGCATAAATTCCCTTTTTCCAAAAGAACTTAGGTTCATGACATTTGAATAATCCAACTGCTAAGAAATCTCCAAGTAAGCAATCATGTTAGGCACCATTTTGGGCAAGATAAAAGGTGTATATTCAAATCCATATATTTTTCTCATAGTTGCTCCTTCCAAACAATACCAATCTCCCCAATTGTGGTTAATAGGCCCATTGAATTCCTTGGTTGTGAGAAACCTTTTTATCTCATCAGGCAATGAATATTCACAAGGATGGTTATAAAATCTATACAGTGGTTTCACAAAATATTTTTCAAAATATCTAAAACAAGAATTGGAAAATCTATTGTCCCAGATGGAAGTCTAGAGATGAACTAGTAATAATCTTCCTTCCCTATCCAACTATGAAACTCTTAACTTCTCAGGCCACAACCTCAACTCTTGTCCATAGTACAATATTATATGCATAAAGACTGGTGCTTTAAATGCAAAATAGGAGATCCATTTTTTATTGCCATTAATCTTGCATCAAGCCCTTTGACAATATGTGAGGCATAATCAAAAGGTCTATAATTATGGCTTTCAACATCCGTTGCAACTACCATGGGCACAATTGACATGTACTATGGGGCCTCCATCCCTAATACCTGGCATGTTGAAAAATATGTGTACTTTAGTTATGGTTCAAACAAGTCGACATGAAATGGGGGGCCATCACTATCTTCTAGTGGAATTGAGTTGCCATCCTTCTTTAGTTTGTGCAATGGTAACCTCCAACCCTTGTATATGGTATCCATTCTCCAGAACTCTCTTTCTAGCTCTTCATGTACAATTTTTTCATCGCATACCCCTTCCAAGCTAAACACTTCACAGATTGTTGACTCTGATATGTGTATGAATGGTTTTCCCAATGGATCACAAATATCTTTGAGCTTTGGATCATAGTGATTAGATAACACTTTCACCAATTCTATGTCTACAAACACATTTAGGTAGACTAATTTTCCTAGGCTAAATTTCCAAGGATTACACACTAGTTCATACTAATTCCTTGGGTGGTAATGAAAAATGAACAACTCATATCACCTAATTGGCATCCATATACCACCTATGTTCTTGCATTTATCCTCCAATTACTCCACTTTTTCCCTAAGTTGTGCAAAGCGCCTGGCTTTAGGTCTTGAGCCGAGCAATTGATCAATTAGGTCTTGGTTCAGTTTCCTCTCAGCTACCCTTAGCTCATTTTTGGTTTCATTTTTCTTCTTTTTTCCTTTAGGGAAACTACTCTCACCCTATCTCTTGCCTTTTCTCTTCTCTGAGCTGATACCTTCCATTATATTACCTTAAAATCAAAAAATTGGAAAATAAAATTGCAGAGAACTCACAAGAATTTTTTGAATTTCTCCAGCTGCAAAGTTCTTTGGCTTTATGTCCACTATCCTATTTCACCCGCTGCCAATTCTACAAAAAATATCCTTCAATTATTCTTGTTCAATTTAGGAAATTATCTACTTTAGTGCATGTTCGTTCTACCGTTAATGTTTCAAATCTGAGCATGAGTTTGCAAATTTTTTGAAATTCCCACTATCACATCAAATGCTTTCCATTGGCAAGATAATTCAAAACTCTGGGTGATCCTTTTTATACGGGTTAAGCCAACATTCACTGAACACCCTGTTGGTCGGGGAGACATTATATCTTTTTCAACGATATCGCACAATTTATCCTCTTGTTCCATAGTACATAGATATCGCCAAGAATCACCTCGTGAACCCTTTGATCCATTTGTATCTTTATCAACAAGAGATTGCATGTATTGCTGAGATATTTAGAAGTTTCCCCGATGTTATAAGTCTCCCCGATGTTCATTCCTTCTATCTCAAGTATATTTCCAAGACTCTTTCTGATGTAACCCCCATCGGCGTGACATGGAGAATTGAGAGGACATTTCAATCTTAACCTGATAGCTTTTTTCTTGTCGATATGCTTCCTCATGCTTCATTGGTCAGAAAGGATAGATTTCTTGTGGATGGTGTTTCATCAGTAAGACATATCTGCTTGGCCTGACCTATATATCTCACCTCGATAATGTGTTTCTTGCCAATGAATTTCTTCATCATTGAGACTATGAGTTGTGTCTTCTCGAAATGCATCCTCCCAAGCAGTCTAATTGGTATAACAATTTTAACCTATCACCGATGTGCTTAAAACTCCTACACTACAATGATATAGCCTATGAATTGGAGAGACCTACATCTTCTCATGCCGATATGAATTATTTGTTCAGATATTTTTGCTTGGGGGGATTTCAAGACATCAGAGGGTCAAAACTAATGTGATCAGTGGTAATTATGATATGCAGAAAAAATTACATCAATTTTATATTCATGATATGGACTTCTTTGGGAGACTTATGAGCATAAATCACTATAAATTTTTTAAAAAGTTTATAGTTCCAACAGTGGCTCGATCTGGGGATGAATTATGGTGAGATCATTACAAGGATTCAAATCTCTGGAAGATAAAACTAGATTCCAAGGGTTATGAAAATGGATTTATGAAGAGGATGGAATGAAAAATGGATATGGAGATGGAAAAATATGGAAATGATCCTACATTGTTGTACATGGAAATAATTTTTGTTTCTAAATGAAGGAATCCTAGGATTGTCCATGTACTGGAAATTCATATTCCTTTTGATTCCCTAAACTACTGTGCATGGCAAAAAAATATTTTAAGAGGTTTGTCCATAGTTGTTCATGCACTGAAAACCCTTAATTCTCTATGTTTCTCAAGAGAAAAATTTCTTTAGGAATTTCCCATGTACAAGAAACTCTTGTTCTTCACCAAACATATTATGCAAGTAATATGAGTCTTCTCCTTCAAATTTTCCATGCTTTCCCTTCTCCTAACACCTAACATTCCACATTAGCACCATATCATTCTCCTCAAATTTTCCATCTTTAGCTTTCCTATCAAATAGATATTTCATATGTGATTGTAAATTCACATTTTGGTTTTGAGCTGCCCTCCTTATCTCATGTAGTTCTACAAGCTGCTCCATTCTTTCCTCCACTGATTCTAGAATGTCTATATCTTCCTAAAGGATAAACTTTTAAACTTGTAACAAGTTTTGTAATGGCATCCTAGCTTGTGTTCCATATACTAGTTCAAATGGAGACTTTCCAATTGCCTTCTTCACAGTGATCCTATCTACCCACACAACCATTCTCAACTTTGAATCCCATGCTTTTTTGTTCCCATCTAACATTCTCCTTATGATCTTCATAATACTTTTATTACTAGACTATGCCTGACCATTTTCTTGTGGGTGGTAAGGGGTTGCATAAGAGATAGTAATGCCATATGTACTGCAGAAATTTATAAACTCGTCAGACCTAAAACACATCCCATTATCTATGATCAATCTTACTGGTGTACCAAATCTAGTCAAAATATTCTTCATTAGGAAATTTATTACCACCTTGCTCATTTCTTGTTTAGTTGGGATGGCTTCTACCCATTTAGTGAAATAATCAGTAGCTACCAATATCCACTTATGTCCTCCACTTGAATTCTCCTATACTTCTCCAATAAAATCAATTCCCCATTGGTGGAAAGGGGCTTCAACCTATAAAGATCTAAGTGGTAAGGCTCCCTAATATTTCATCTTCCCTGAGAACTTTTGGAAAGCTTCAAATCTTCTTACATATGAGAAAGAATCATTAAAGAATTTAGGTCAGTAATAGTCTGCCTTGAGAATATTGTGTGCAGTCGTTTTGGTAGAATAGTGTCCTCCACACACTCCATGTATCTCCCTCAAGACATGTTCAGCTTTTGATTCATCTAGACACAATAATAACATCCCATCTCTATTTTTCTAGAATAAATCACCCTCCATGAACACATACTTAGATTCTTGCAGCTTTAAAGTTCTCCTCTGGTTATCATTCAATCCTTCAGGGAACTTCATGTGTCTGAGGTAATAAACAATATTTGTGTACCAAGAAGTATGTTCAATGCTTACAACTGAATTCTCCTCATTCTCTATATTGTAGATTTGATTTTATTCAATGTTTGTCTCTACCATCAATTTTTCAAAACCTTGTCCCCTCACTAATTTAGTAATCTGAATCTCCATATCAAATTCTTGGATCTTATTAATCCATCTGCATCTTGCCATATTACTTCTATCTAAACCAAAATATCTTTCATGGCTGCATATGGGACATAGGCAATTACTTTGGCTCCAAAAATATATGGTCTGAAAGCCTTTGTTGCTTTGACCAGTGCAAAAGCTTGCTTTTCCATAATTTCATACTTCAACTCTGACCCCTACAGTGACTTGCAGAAAAAGGATACAGGTTTCTCATAACCCTCATCATTCTTTTGTGACATTACAACTGCTATTGTATGGAATGAGGCAAATGAAAATATTTGAAAAGGTTTGGAAAAATCAAGAGACCTTAGGATAGTAGCTTCTTTAATGGATTTTTTGATAGATATAAAAGCTTCTAAGGCTTCTATAGTCCAATCTATCTTTTCTCCCATCTTTTAGCATTTTGGATATGAGTTTAACAATTTCAACAAGGTTGGACACAAATCTCCTAACAAAGTTAATCTGCCCAAAAAACTATTGAATGGCCTTGACAATCTTAGGAATGGGAAGTTTATCTATGGCTTCTACCCTTTCAGGATCTATTATAATTCCCTCTTTTGACACAATATTCCCTAAAATTTTACCCTCTATAACAACAAAATGGCATTTTTGAGGATTCAAACTAATACCGTATTCCAAAGCCTTGATGAATATCTTTTCCAAGTGTTCCACATGATCTTCAACCTTTTTTGAATAAGTTGTAAGGTCATCCTGATATACTAACATTATAGCATTGATCAGATCTATAAACACCATGTCCATAGCCCTTTGGAAGGTTTCCCCTGCATTTGTGAGATTGAATTGAAATCTCACATAGACATATGTCCCCCGTGAGGTGTTAAAGGTTGTCTTATATTGCTTAGATTCCTTAACTTTGACTTGATTGTAGCCAGAAAATACATCCGTCATTGACAATAGCTCACATCCTCTTACTTTATGTAATATAGCTTCCATGTTAGGGAGAGAGTAATTGTCTTTGAGGGAAGCAATGTTTAAATTCCTCAAGTCCACACACAGTCTGATATCCCCATTCTTCTTTCTTACTAGAGCCAAGTTTGAGACCCATGTTGAATTTCCAATGGGCTTGATAATACCCCCATCTCTGAGTTTTGCCAATTCCTCTTGTATTTTGGGTTCCAGAGTTGGGTTGATGGGCCTCTACTTTTGTCTGAATGGTTTTGCATCTAGTTTCAATGGGATTTCATGTTGAAATAAATCCTCCCTATACGCCTTGAGATCCTCATAGGACCATGCAAACACATGCTTATATTTTCTCAACAATGTAATCAACATTCTCCTAATTGTTGGACTTATTTTCTTTCCAATATATACCTTTTTCGGTGCTAACTTGGTCCCCAAATTGATTTCTTCAAAACCTTCCCTTTTGACTGGTGTTTGCTTCATGAGAGATCGATCACTTCCATCATACACTCTTTCCAATGCCACAAGCCCTTTGGGAAGCTTGTTAGTTTTAAACTACAAGACCTCTTTCCCAAGTAGAGTTTTCTTTCCATCTACTTCCTCCACAAAAGCATTGAAGTCAATCTCTTGAGCCTCATACTCATCTATGCAATGAAGAAATTTTAGGAGGTTAGCATCATCATTGAAAACTTTCCAGCTATATATATTGTCAGGGATAGTAGGTCTTGTTTTGAATTCAATTTGAGATACTCCAGCTAGTGTAATATCATCTCTTCTTAATGCCACATTAGATAAAAAGTCTGCCATTATGTTTTTTGACTTGTCTATCCATTCAATGGAGAAAGCATCAAATAATTCAATTGTGTCCCATACAAAATTCCTATATTTCTTCAATATTTTGTGTTTCACAACATATTTTGACTTGTGAAAAAACTAGCTCAGAATCCCCTAAAATAGCTAACAATTTGATCTTATGTTTAATAGCCATATTTAAACTAGTTAAAAAAGCTTCATACTCTGCTATATTGTTTGTACATTCAAATGAAAACATAAATCAATATTTGAATGTAATCCCCTCAGGTGAAATCAAGAATATCCCTGATCCATTTCCCTCTTGGCTACATGCTCTATTGAAATACATCTTCCACACACCATCATGAATTTTAGAAACATGTTTATCAATTGGATCAGTATTAACTAGTTTAGGTTGGACTAGTTCTATCCTGAAACTCCCAAGATCTACATCACAAAAGAAAATTAATTGATCTTGAGGAACATAGTCTATAATTTGACTCATCCTTGGCTCTCTATACAACTTGAATTCTTGACCATTCACTGGTATTGTTGCATAAGATAGATCGAATTGCACATTCCCCCCAACTACTGCCATCCATTATCTTGATAGAATCATTCCAAACCGAGGAGGAGTATCAATCACAATTATATCTATATTATAGGTTGCTTGAGGATAAGCAACCAATTTTACTTCAACATCCTTCATAACACCCACTACTAGAACAGGTCTTTTGTTCACTGCATAACATTTTCCACCATTGGTATCCACCCACATGCCAAGTTGTTTCATAATAGGCACTTGCATGATATTAATTGCAGCACCATAATCTATCATAAAATTCCTCACTAGTTTCTTATTTATAAGAAATGTAGTGAAGAATGGGTCAACCTATGGAGAATTTATCAGTGTATCCCCTAGACATATCTCAGGAATGTTCACCTTTCCTTGCTTATTGTTGGCCTTATTAATCACTTTTTTCTCAGAAGTTGGGTTTTTATCATTCCCATTAGATATTAATTGAATGGAACTATCCCTATACTCCTTCATTTTCATCATTTCAAGCAATGGGATAGACATTTTTACCTAAGATAAATCTTGAGTGAAATCAAAAGAAGAACCTTCTACTTTGATCAATTTATTTTGTTCTAATGTTTCTCCTTTGCATGTCATGTAGTCTCAACCTTTCATTTTTGTATGTTTTCTCCTGCCTATACTGAGGATTATTGATTTTTTGAGGGACCCTAGGATTGTCTCTCTTACTAACCATCCCAACAGCCTTTCTATTATTTTCAATGGTCAGTTCTATTTTCTAAGCTTCAGCTAAATCTCTGGGACACCCATTTCTGAGTTCATATCCTATTTTTGGATAAAATTCCTTCAGATAAATACTCAATGCTACAGGATCTGCTAATTTTGATCTAGGTGGTATCTTATTTTGTAACTTGTTGAACCTTCTATTGAAGTCACAAATAGACTCATTTTGATGCTTTTGGATGGTAATAATTCATGGAAGGAAAAATATGGTGCACATTAGTTACCATACTGTTCAAGAAATCGATCCTCAAATTCTTGAATGGAATCAATTAAGGTTGTTTGTAAGTTGTTAAACCAATCCCTAGCTTCCTCATTCAATGACATCATAAAAAAACTCATCTGCATGTCTTCATATTGCATTTCTAGATCCTGAGTAAAAGCATTAAAACTTCTTAGGTGTTCCTCGGCAGTGATTACACTACTTGTAAATTTTGGGACAAGGCCTCTCCAACTACTATCCTTGGGGTAAGGATACAGTTGAAATCATGGTTGTGTATTGTTGAGGATGTGACTTGTGGGGATGTTGATAATGATACAATGGATTTTTGTATTTTGTATGAGGGGGTGGTATATATTATTGGCCATGAGGTGGTTGAGCATTTGGATGATGTGGTGCATTTCTTGGCAGAACATTTGGTTGAATGTATTGATTTCTTGTCTAATTTTTTTATGCCTTTTTATGGATTTGAAGGTCCTAGATTATTATTCCCTTTCTTGTGAGGTGGTATGTATTTAGAAAGGCTAGTTGTTTGAGCATTAATTTGAGCTTTCTGCAATTTTAATTCTTGGAGTTCTTTTATTGTTTGAAGCCTCATATGTTCTAACTCTACTTTTTCTTTTATACTTCTTGTCTTCCATATTCCAAATGTGCATCTAGCTCCTACTTAGTCATGAATTCATAATCTCCTTCAGGGGTTGTGTTAACAGGCTCATTTTGATCTCCTTCAGTTCTATGATCATACTCTTGTTGATTCCTAAATCTTTTAGCCTCCTATTTTGCATTGAATTCCTCTTGTTTCTGAGGATTTAAATTATAAAAAGGATTCCTTTTCTCCTCAGGAGTATGAGGTTCTCTAGCTGAACTATTTTTCCACATATCATAGCAATCATATGTCTCACAGTGTGGTTTTGATGTTTTGTCCTTACATTTCATGCACATATCATCATACAGTTTCTTAACCTTATCATTCTTTTTTTTCCATTTGTTGTTGTCACTCGGACCTCCTTTATACTTGGACCTTCTACCATGTATGTTGAGCTGATCAATATGTACTTTTCTTTATTAGAGTCACCACTCACTTTACTAAATGTGAGAAAATGTTACAAATTCTTTTTCCCAATAGAGTCTATATAAGATTTTTGACTCTATGACAAAGGCCCTGACTTTGAGTTCACTCCCCAGTAGAGTCGCCAAACTATTAGGTCTCAAAAATGCAAGTTTGAACCACAAGAGGTTTCCAAGCTCTCACAACAATTTTGGATAACATACAAGACCAATTATTTCAATTGAATCTTCTTCTCTTTAGGTACTACCAGACCTAGGCGGGTACACCTATATGAATGGAGCAGATTTAAACTATCTTTATTCCCTAAAGTAATTTATCCACAATGGCAAGGGGGAGTGAATAAATGAATTCTTATTTTGGCATAGATTGTATAAGAAATATCAAGGTTAATCATAATATGTTCACTTAACAGATGTGAAATATTTAAAATGTAAAAAAACTAAATGATGGACTGTGGGGACTAGTGCTTTGTTGGGTATATGGAGTCAAATAGAAATCAGAGTTAAGTGACTTATAATTGGTAGTATTTCTAACTGTTTGGAACTTCTATGTTTATAACTTGTATAAATAGGAAGGGATGTAATTATCAGATTCTTCTCTAATAATCCAAATTAATGATTCTAAGTTGTTGTGAATAATCAAGAGGATTTTAATCTTTACTTGAAAGACCCAATTAATTATGCCACATAGATGCAGCAAATGTGCACTGATAAATTGAAAATAATTTTGATATATCAATTTAAAAAATAGAGAAATATTAAATATGGAGACAAACTGATAATATCTTCAATTAACTTAACAAACAATTGATACCAACATAGAGCCACTGAATTAGAAATTTTCCATTAACTCCTTCAAAATTTACACATGCATCTTGGTCCTTTTTGATGAAAACATGATTGAAAACTATCTACTGTATACTTCTTCTATTCGCCTATATCTATTTTGACACTATGAAACAAATATAAATATATCAAAATTGTGAAAGGACACGTCCTTTTAGAAATGTATTATGCTTAACAACAATAAAAAATAAAACTAGAAATTAGGCTCTATTTAGCCACAAATGAAATTTTGACAAATGATCCAAGTAATCATGTTTCTCATGTGTGTCAGCATATCCTAGCGCATTGTGGATTGATATCTCCATTTTCACCATCCTCTCATTTTTCTCATAGGCCTCGTCTAGTGTTGAATCATTTCCTGTAGCCGTCTCCAAAATATTTTGTAGCATTGAATCACATTCCTTAATTCACCTGTCCTTTTCTTTCAATATTCCTTCATCTTCAAATAACAATGGTAGTCCTTTTTCTATGGCATCAATCAGTGCCTATTCATCCCCCTGTAATTCTTCATGGAATTCTATATTTTCTTATGAAATGGTTAGTAATATTGATAGCCACATTATCTAGAACATCTCTTCTATTTATTTATTGGAACTTCTCCTAGATTCTACAATCAATTCTCTTATGTTCTTTCTCTGTCATATAATTTTTTTAATGTGTTCCCCAAAGTTTACTCAACTAGGTCACCAAGCTTGATTGCGTCTTTCCGATCATTGTAGTAAGTGCATCATGTGAGGTAAAACCTTTCATTTATCATAGATTGACAAATATGGCATAAATTTATCAATGTTGAACAAATGAGATAATCCCTCTCCCTATGAAATTATTGAGCAAGCATAAAGGAAATAACGACATCAAACTAACATAAAATCATAAGCAACATAAGCATGACATTTATTCCTAAACTACTCAAACACCATCTCATAGGGGGATTGGTGCTACTTTGATGTGGAAAGTAGCCCTTTCCCAACCCCTTTAGATAAGCTAATGATAATGATGGACAAGATCATTTCTCCAATGAAGAAAGTGACCTTGCATGAGATGTAGATGAAATTGTTAAGATTGTGGAGTGGATGAACAAAATCAGATCTCCATGTGAAGAGAGTGACTTTGCATAAAGATTGTGGAGGATTTGCTTGAGGATGATGCACCTATTTAAAGATTTTCAAAATGTTGAATGTTGAAGAGGGACCAATGTGGGATCAAAATCAAGCCAATGAATTGAGGACACTTGTCATCATGTGATTAGTTGATGTGTGTGCAAGATTTGGGAAGAGTGCCCAAGAGGGGGAAAATTTGAATTCAAATTTTGCCATAAATGCTGAGAGGGGGACAAGGAAAAACAGCAATAAATGCCCTATTTGACTTGTCATGTTGAAGAAAAATGGTTTTAATCAATAAAATTGATTTATTGTGCAGAATAACTGAGTCTAGATAACAATGATATAGTAAGGATGTGATTAGTATTAGATTAGGTTAGATTTAAATTTAGCAATAGTAATTATGCTGATTTATCTTGATTAGCGGTGACTTTTTGGACTTTGGAAAATGATTGGGTTGATTTAAATGGCTTTTGATTTTAAATAACCTTAGGCAATGAGATTATTTAAATGGATGAAGGTGATGAATGGATCTAATGCAAATGTCTAGTTTAATTGATAAATGATCCTGATCGAATGTATAATGTAAATTTTGCATGTCTACATTTTGCCCCTCTTTGAAACAATAACACTTGTTGCGTTGGTTCCAAAGGGCATTCATATGTCAGTAAAAATTTCATGATTTTCAGATGCCCAGCGGAAAAGAAGTACTGCTTGGTGCCTTCTTCTCGAGATGCGGCGAAAAGGTCGATTTGAGGGTCGATCTCGCGATAAAAGAGTTTCAAAATGGATGGTTATGGATGTGATGCCGTAAGATGATTTTAAGATGCTTAGAATAACAAATCTATATTATTCTAAACAACTTAAATGATGATATGATGTGATATGGATGAGATGGATGATGTGATATGCTGTGATTATGCAACGGATGATTTATGAAATGCTTAGACTAACAGATCTATATTATGATGATGATGCAATGCATGTGAAATGATCGATGTTTCCTATGATTTATGATATGAATGATATGTGGTATGTAGTATATTGATGGTTTTGCAGATGCAGGATGGATGCATGACAGATACATGACGGATGCATGATGTTAGTGTGGGAATGAGATGATGACAAGAGGATCCAACAAGTCCATGATTGGTCGAGACTTTATTAGAGATGATGATGATAGATGATAATGTTGCTTATCAGGATTAGGATTTTCAAGGGTCACTTACTTTATTTTTATGCTCGCCTAGTCTGATGCATCAAAAGGTATGAAGGACCGAGATGGCGTGTGCCAGTGTGATGAACTTTAACTCGCTGGGATAAGGTATTCTTGTTTACACTTGACATAAAACACTTACTGAAAACTCTAACAACAATGACCATAATTGGCTTCTGAAAGCGTCCAACAACACAGTGAACAAAATGATACGTTGCCCCATTCCTTTACTCTCTAAATCCTTATTTCGCCGAAGAGGTCCTTGGAATGGCGCAATAAGATAAATCGAAAAGATGAAATGCATAAACAAACAATGTTCTTCATACCTCTATGCGAATGTGTTTCAAAGATGGGGCAAACTTGTTGCCAAAGATAATGTCCATTGACCGAACGGATCCTAGGACATGTTAATGACCGTCATTTTTGTTTTTAAAGTGGTTGATAAAGTACCCATTGTCAGACGGATCTCAGGACCATGCTTTTGTATATAGGATGATGATGGTTTGATAAGTTGATTGATAAGTACATTGATATGAGTCATTGACATGTTTCTTGTTGATCAAGAAGAGTTTGATTTTGTTTAAGATTTATTTAACTTGCTTTTAATTTTCTGATTGAGGAAACTTGATTTTGCTAAGCTTTATGATTGTTTACGTTTGTGTTGCCCAGGATGAAGGTGATCAGTTGTATGGATGATTGATTATTTCGGTGTGTCTCTGACTTGAGGGCGGGTCGTTTTCAAATATTTGGATGTTTTGACATTTGAAATGTTTTGAGGCTGTTTGGTTTGATGTTTTGATATTTTGGTTTTTGATGTCTCGAGGGCTAATCAAAGGTGAGCCTTTCATATTTTTAAGCTTAGAGACGATGTAGTTTGGATTCCAATGCTTTTTGATGTTTTTCAATTCTTTGTGTGTATTTGGATTTTGATATGTTTTGAATTGTTTTTTGGTTTTCGCATGATTTTGACGATTTGGATATGGATGTGTAATGATATCAGTGCTTTGTTTGGGATTTTGTTGAAAACCAAGCTAAGGTGGATTGATCAAATCGACGGATTGATGATGATGATAACATTGTTGAGGATACACAACAATGCAATGATTGATCGGTTATTAAGCGATAACATTGTTGAGGATTCTTTAACATTAAAAGTTGATTAGTCATGATTGATAATATTATTAACATTATCGAGGATACCACGACAGTAAAAGGATAATGTTAAGCAACACAAAAGGATATCCAGGATGATGATTTTTGTTGGATTTGATTGATCAGCAGTTTGATGAAGCTTGGTTTGGAACAAAGAAGTTGTTTGAATGATTTGATGTGACGTTTGACGATAAACCGTCGACAATGTCAGTTATTTGGATTGATGTTGATGAAGATGAAACGATAGGATTTTATTTCGTCCAAAAATATGCCATGAGCTGGTAATTCTGATTTTTGACTCACAAGTGGTGGACCAATTTGATTTCATGTTTTCCAGTGTTCGATCGCCACATAACAGTTGGAGGACTAGACCAGATTTATTCTCGAAGCAAGATGTACATATCTGCCCCCAATGTCTAGCAACGTATGGAATGTAATGGATGGATGCTCGAATAAGTGTATGGATGGATGGATATGGTAAGCATGCAAAGTATGCCAAGGATTATATTGTAATAAGATAAGGTGTTCGGATAATGAATGCTTATTGGATAATGCTTCATGGCTCAGATAATGCTGCATAGGATAGGACCAATGAAAACGGACCATGTCAAGATGTTTTACCATAAGCAAGCATAAAGCGTGCCCCAAAATTGTATCAAGATCAAGATAACTTGCATGATGGATGCAGATATATGTGAATGGATTGGATAAATGGTTCATGGATGGATGGATTTATTATGGATGAGATGGATTGAATGCTCGATTTATTATGGATGGGATGAGATGAGATGCTCATCTGAGCACCGTAGATCTCGATTCCACATGACGCTTTGTTTGCGGTTTTTTTCATCATGGGGTCTTGCCCAAAGTACTACACCCGTAGTAAGTTTCCTAGAAGACGTTTTTTGTTTTCAATCCTTTTTTTTGAATTTTTTGGATTTTTGCTTTTTTGATTTTTTTGATTTTTTTGAAAGATTTATGTTGAATCACCTGGTGGTGTTGACGTAGATGCCCCTGTCATGACGTGCCATCGATATCCTACTTGAAGAAGCTGCTTTGCTAAGATACGTGCACTTGAATACAATTTTTTGGATTTCTGATCTACTTCGTTGATACCAGAGTTGACTTTGTCTTTATGCGCACATCGATGGGTTATACGAATCATATGATGGAAGGATTTGACTGCCAATACTGATTCGATGTAAATTGGACATAAGTGGTGGCATGGATAGAATACTGTTTAGGGATAAAGAGATGGATTGGTTGTGATTTGGAACGACTCTCCAAACTTGGGAAGATGAGCAATGATGGGTGGATCTACGGAAGTGTGCAGCAAATTGGGATGACATGATATACTGTCTACGATAAGCTTGGCTTTAACTTTTGTTCATGAGACATCTTTGATGGATACCTTTCCTCTTAGTTGCTTACAGTTTCTTTATTTGATGGGTTTGATAAGATAATCTTTCTTTATTCTTTGGTATCCATATGTGTTGATTTGTCCATTATGCTTCTGACTACTGATTTGATAATGTTCTTCGTACTTTGATTTCGATCGTTCATTTGATGTTGGTCCCAATTTGTGGATGGGGTGATGGGTGGATGAAGATTCGTGACGTGACTGGTTGTAGTATTGACACTAGCTTCATCATAAGGACTCTTCATGCTCCCTATGTTGACGTTTGCTTGAGACGAAGTTGCCCCCAATATGCTGGTAGTAGTACCTTCATGCTTTGATTCTGCCTGTTCTGAGATCTCTTGTTTAGAATGCACTCTCTGATAAATGACCACCGTAGGTGACGTTGTTTCAATTTGCTGCTCTACTAACTCTGGATGTTCTATCTGACTTGTTTTCTTGAGCTGATAATGATGGATATCTTTATTTATGATGTCCTCAATCACGAGTTTGGGACATGTTGATCTGATGTTGACAACTGGTTGATTATGCGAGTTAAATGCTCTTTTTGTGTAACACAATCTTGTTCTAGATGAAGATCATCAATGTGTCCATCCATAGAAAGCATCTCATGGGTAGATGGAGGAGTAAGTGCTATGTGGATGTGATCATCTTGCATGGATAAGAGAGTGTTCATTAGATTATTGTAGTATCTTGAAGATACAAATTCTTGATCTTGATTAATTTCAGAGTTGCTTTCAACATGCTTTGGATCAAGTTCTTGACATGGGGTAACTTCAAAGGATGGATTTCTTACAAGGACTTTGGATGTATGCATTAGGCATGGTCAAGTTCAGAGTTCCTTGTTGCTCTGTAACCATCTTGTCAAGGGATCAACATGTTTTGAAAAGGACCATTGTAGACTTTGGTAAAGATTTTGATCATGCTGGGAAATAAATTCTTGAATGTCCTCTAACTTTCGTCAAAGCGATGTAGGGCTAACATGATCATAGAGTAGGCTGATTGTACGTATGTGGTGGATCAAATAATCCTAACGCTCATGAAAAGAGAGATCACTAAAAAGTGGCTCTTGATGTATGGT
Organism: Sequoia sempervirens; assembly: GCA_007258455.2. Taxonomy (NCBI): domain Eukaryota; kingdom Viridiplantae; phylum Streptophyta; class Pinopsida; order Cupressales; family Cupressaceae; genus Sequoia; species Sequoia sempervirens. The sequence goes on from VDFB02347810.1 coordinate 22,473, forward strand.
GAGTTTATCATCGGATTGTGTAGATACATCCTCAATGTGCTCCTCAATGGAGAGGTTTTGATCATTGTTTTCGACAATTGCGGTGGAGAGATTGTGAATGTCTTCGACCATAGCATCAAGTGATGTTGATATTTCTTGAATTGGCTCATTATCGAGTTTTGTTGGTGGATTTTGATCGTGATTCAAAAGTGACTCTTGACATATGTCGATTTGATCATTAGATGAAGTAAACGTGTGCTCAGTGATGGATTGATCTTGATCCTTGTTTTCAATAGTTGTCATCTTTTGTGTTTGTGCTTGTGTTGGTTGGGTAACTTGAGAGGCTTGGGCAACTTGAGAGGATTGTTTCACTTGTTGAGCTTGTGTTGCTTGTTGTTGTTGCAGCGATGTTTGAGCTTGATTTTGCTGTGCAGCTTGAGAAGCGTGCGTGGCTATAGGCGCTTGCCGAATTGTTTCATATTGTTGGAGCAATTGTTGGTATGCTTTGAATGAAGCATTGTAATTGCTTACTTGGCTTAGTCGCAATGGTGATGGTGGTGGGATTAATTGTATTGGATGTGACAAGTGTTTGAGATAAGCTCGGAGGCGATCATGGTAGTGAGGTTGAGATGTGATGGGGTGATAGTTGGTGTTGCCCAGGAATGAAGGGATAGTGATGGTTGGATTGACCGAGGTGATAGGCCCTTGGGAGACCGTATTTTGATTTGGGATCAATGTTGTTTGATTAGATACCATCCATTGGTGTGATGTCGATGGTATACTCGAAGGATTTGACGTGATGATTTGATTGACGTTAGGTGGATTGATTTGGGTGGCGTGATTGGTGTTAGGTAAAGGGGGAATCCCTAAACCAATGAATGATGTTGATAATGGTGGTGGAGATTTCCCTTGGCGCAATGCCTCAACTATTTTGGAAAGTTCCGCAATTTGATCTCGCCAAATTTGTTCTTGATTTTGATTTTGACTCACTTGAGATAGTTGATTTGGCTTGTGTTCAAGTAGTTTTGGCATGCATGCTTGTGCTTTTTGAATGGGATTATGGGAAAATTGACTTTGGATAATGTTCTGATTTGGCATGATAGGATGAACAATGTTGGTATTGGGAATCATTTTTCCAAAGGTTTCCGAGTTAGGATTCATGTTTAGAAAAAAAGCATTTGGTACATCCACATTTGGTTTGTAGGGATTTGGTGGAATGATGTTGCTCGTTTGAAGACTCATGTATTGATTGTTTGGAGGATAGACTTGTAAGTTTGGACTTTGATTGAAATCTATCATGGGGAGATGTGTTCCAAAATTCAGATTGGGCATACCCACACTCGTTGTACCATTGACATTTGTCGAAGGAAATGATCCTATGCATGGATTTTGATAATTGATAGGCATTGCAAGGCTTTGAAGATTCAACTGATTTAGATTACTCAAGATGTATGGATCAAGTTTATATTCCATGTTCTTCTTGTGTTTTGACCTTGTTATGAAAGTGACTTCTAAGGTTCTTAGGACCAATGGCAAGATGGAGGATGAAAGGTGGATGATATGAGTGATGAACGTTTAGGAACTTTGAATCAATGCTAGACTTAGGGCTTGATTTTGATTGTTTGATGTGGATCATGAACTTGTAAACCCTAAAATGTTGGATGTTATCTTAGGATGAACTTGTTCAAAGAGGCGATAATTTAACTAAGTGTGCGTGGAAGGATTCATCCAAACACACCTAACTAAACAAATGCTTTTGATTTGGTTTGGAAATGTACCCAAGTCTAGGTAATGATGTTTTCAAAGCTTTAAAGTTGTTTGTGGGATGATGTTGATAAATGTTTGAGGTGAATGAAGTGTTGGATTTTGATCCTAAGAGACTTAGAAAGACTTTGTTTACTAGGCCAAGGTATTGAAGAACACACTTTTCTCTAAGAGCAATCAAAAGACCAATATGACCAAGAGATATCAAACACATGTGTGGGGTCCAATTTGTTATCTTTTGCTTTTAATGACTTCTTTTTACCAAATACACTTTCTTGATTATGTTTCAAACTAAGATGTCCTATGTCAAAATTCCTTTTCTTCCCACAAAGTGTTGTGTGGGAGTTCCAAGAAATTGAGGCAAAGGGATTTCCTAGGTTAACCCTAGTTAGAGCAAATGACGATATAAATTCAAGTGATGAGAAACCTCTAAGGACATAATCCCAAGGGAAGGCAACAACACTTAAATTCGTCAAAAGGTATTTGCTCTATCAAGAGGGGTTTGAAATTTGCATGATCATGTTTAAGTGTTTGTTTGCAAAATGTTTTCGAATACCCACTGTGTTTTCAAACAAAATAATTTCAAGCCTATGGATGTGATAGACAATGTTGTTGAGTCCCCACTTGGACAAGTCAGCTCGCCTACTTTTGGGATGGTTGGTGCTTATTGCTGGCTCCCCTCCTGACACTCCTTGCTCTTGGGGCAGCATCTTTCATGAAACTCCCATGGCATGCTTTCCATCTCTACTAAAGTAAGTAAGTGTGGGAGGCGGCTTGAGCGTTCTTGCCAACAAGCAGTTAAAGTTTTGGAAAATTCTAACACCTGAGTTCTAGTGAGACTTTCCGTTCGTGAGGGTTGACCTTGTGAGAGTCCCCACCCCGGATCCATCTTTGTCGGATGGCAGCGTGATTATGGCGTTTAGCAAAATCCTTGTTATATCGTGGAAATACTCTTGTTTAGGTATTCTGGGTTGAGTCGTCGGGTGAGTACTTTCCCAAGGCGAGCCTCAGATAAACAAAAAGCGAGCAAAGACACAATCGTAGCTTTCGATCGGTCTTTGATAACAAAGAGCGAGAATATGTGAAAATGCCCCTACTCACACTGCAAGATGTTCAATTTTTTGGCCCAAATGAAATGTTTCAAAGAAATAAATGTGTTGCGATGTTCTCTTGCACCTAGATCGCGCGGCTGTAGAGGATACGCACTCAAAAGACAAAATAACACAATCAAGCACTTGTTCGTTTTAGCCTCAAAGCAATGATGACTTCATTTTAAGCACCAAAATCAAATGTGAAGTTTGCCTTGTTCAATTTTAAACCAAAACGAAATCTAGTAAGTGTGTTCTAAGGTTCGTTTTAGCCCCAATTGAAAACTAATGTTCTAAAACGAAAAGGAAAACAATTTCGTGTAGTGTTGATTAAACACTTAAAGTGTTAAAAAACACATTGTGTTTTCAAAAAAGAAAATTTCCCTCCTTTCGTGAAGTAGTATTGATCAAATATTTAAAGTGTTAAAAAACACATTGTGTTTTCAAACAAGAATCCTCCTCCTTTCGTTTTCATTTGCTAGCCTTCTCTTTCGCCTTGCACCTTTTCGCCTTCGCTTTTCCTTCGTTTGTACCTTTTCGCTTTCGTTTGCTTTTGTACCTTTTCGCCTTCGTTTGCTTTTGTACCTATTCCAAAAAGGCAATCATGAGAAGGTAAAAGATATTAAATTAAGTTCATTTTAATCATTGATTAAAAATAGAAGAACGAAACAAAAGATTCAATGATTTAAAATGGGGCAAAATGTAATCCAATATTAGATGTAATCATTGATTTTCCAAAAAAGGTTACTTTCAAATAATAAAGACTCAATGTCTTTTAGATTAATAATGAATCACCACCCTTTCTCCGTAAAAAAGTTTGTTCAAAGACCAATGTAAACCAAAAAAAACTTATTAAGCAAAGATTTCAGTCCTTTTGTCATGATGACATCTTGGTCTTCTTTGATTAAACCTGCAAAATGAGTTTGAACAGTAATGTTAATAATAGGAAGACTTTCCTATTCAGCCATAAATGATTTAGAACACAATATTAATAACCGGAAGACCTTCCCATTCAGCGCAGCCAATCCCAAGGATAAAAACAGCAGCATGAACAAGACAAACAACAAAAAGCTTGGATGATGATCGTCTAGGACCTGCCTCAAGAATGATCAGTCTTACATAACAAAAAGCTTGGATGTGGTAAGTTGGCGCGCAGTTTTCTTTCAAAAAAAAAAAGAAAAAGAAAAAGCAGAGTACTTTGGAGAAGGCGTGTGTGGGCAGACAAGGAGTGCGGATCTTGACCTACTTAATAACTACTGCGAATCCAAAACAGCAAGGTCATTAAATTGAAACTAAAAGCAGAAATGACAGGCAATTCGCAGATGTAAAGCTTTAATAAGAAATAACTAGCAAACGCACTTGTTAGGTGTGAAGTCGTTTCATTCTTGATTGCAGAACCTGCACAAGGATTTATAAAAAAAAATGATTTACTAGCTACTCTCCCCGTGCTCAGATAACTTCTGTCATACGCTTATAGGAACCATCATTTGGATTTTCAAAAAAAACAAAGAAACCGCCCCAAAGCTGTTTTTGACCAATGACAGTGATTTACAGCCATGCCTATAATGACGCCTATAAGAATCTCATAAATGTGCGATGTCCCAGAATGAAGATGCAGGCATAGATTTATAAATAAAGGACGCCTAGGATAATCATGCATGCTGAATATCACAACTGGGTGATTCCTCAATCAAGAGCCAAGATATGTTCAAAATAACAAGAACTAGTGTACTTCCTGCTGCCTTCATCAATCTTGTATAACTGCAGAACGAGTGGACGCCTAGTCACAATACCTGATCCACGAGACAAAAGGTCTCTTCCCACGATGCTCTCCAGGACGGACGATTTCCAGAACTCCAGTACTCAGATCAACGCCATATTTCTATTACCGTACTCGCAGCCTTTGCCAGCGTATATTAGCAAGGGAGTTTGAAACAGGGCGTGGTCATCCATAAAATTCTGGCATCCCATGTGCTAGATCATTACTCTCTCAAGGTTGACTCGGGTAGCATGGACCAAGCGCGCGAAGCATAGATAAATTGTGTAAACTGTTATGATAGAATGGTGTGTAAGTATGGGCAAGGTGCGTAAACTGTTAACCGAATGGTGGTGTATGGACAAGGCGCATGACTGTTGACAGAATGGCGTGGAAGCATGGACAAGGCGCGCGAATTGTTTATAAATCATGCCAAAAGATGAAGTCTTACGGAAGGTAAGTACTAGGCGAATGAAAATGGTGGGTATGCTGCTAAATTTCAAACTTCTCTTACTGCCTGCGCCAGGTATTTATCATGGTTGAGTGTAGTATCAAAACTCAACAGTCAAAATATAAAATATCTTATCTGGTATTGCGGATATGTAGTTTCATAAAAGACCGACCATCAGGCAGTAAGGAGGCGTTTTGGAACAGACTGTAGCCAGTATGAATAAAGAAGCCTCAACAGGTGTTTTCACATCAAATCACTGAGTCCATTTCCAACCAATACGCATGTAGATTTGAAATAGATTACAATGTTATAAATTGACATTCCAGATTTGAGCTCTCGGGGGCTTAAAAAAGCAAGGAATATAGCAAAGGAAGTTAATGATTGTATGTCAACTTTAAAGGCAAGAAGACAGCTTCGAAGACAAACAGTATATCATTTAGCAATGTGCAAATCTTGAATATTGAGGAAGAAACTCTCAGAAAATTGTAATGAACTCAAGAAAAAGGTTCGCAGAATAACATTTTGACACCAAATATAGCAAGCATATGTATGCAAATCATTATTAAACAAGCTACTGATGAGCAATATCAAGATTTATGGAATTTTCAAAATTTAAACTATGAGCTTGATATTAAGCAACGACTGATTCCCAAATTAGAAAATAATTTTAAACCAATTTCATGCCCTCCTTCTAGTGCCATAATGTGAGAGGTAAAATCTTTCATTTATCATAGATTGACAAATATGGCATAAATTTATCAATGTTGAACAAATGAGATAATCCCTCTCCCTATGAAATTATTGAGCAAGCATAAAGGAAATAACGACATCAAACTAACATAAAATCATAAGCAACATAAGCATGACATTTATTCCTAAACTACTCAAACACCATCTCATAGGGGGATTGGTGCTACTTTGATGTGGAAAGTAGCCCTTTCCCAACCCCTTTAGATAAGCTAATGATAATGATGGACAAGATCATTTCTCCAATGAAGAAAGTGACCTTGCATGAGATGTAGATGAAATTGTTAAGATTGTGGAGTGGATGAACAAAATCAGATCTCCATGTGAAGAGAGTGACTTTGCATAAAGATTGTGGAGATTGTGAAGGATTTGCTTGAGGATGATGCACCTATTTAAAGATTTTCAAAATGTTGAATGTTGAAGAGGGACCAATGTGGGATCAAAACAAGCCAATGAATTGAGGACACTTGTCATCATGTGATTAGTTGATGTGTGTGCAAGATTTGGGAAGGGAGTGCCTTAGGGGGAAAATTCAAATTCAAATTTGCAATAAATTTTGAGGAGGACAAGGAAAAACAGCAATAAATGCCTATTTGACTTGTCATGTTGAGAAAAATGATGATTTTAATAAATCAATAAAATTGATTTATTGTGCAAGTCTAGGTCTAGATAATGCAAGTGGGATGGGATTAGCCTTAGATTAGGATTAGATTAATTTAATGATGATTATGCTGATTTAATGCTGATTAACTGATTTGACTTTTTGGACTTTGGAAAATGATTTAAGATTTGATTTAAATGGCTTTTTTATTTTAAATAACCTTAGGCAATGAAATTATTTAAATGGATGAAGGTGATGAATGGATCTAATGCAAATGTCTAGTTTAATTGATAAATGATCCTGATCGAATGCATAATGTAAAATTTGCATCTACACATACTTACCCTGAGAATATGCATTTGATCCTTCCCACTAGTCTCTTGTATGAGAAATCTCACCATGAGTTAATTGCTTAGTGGATCCTAGTATAATTCCCATCATATCTTTCAAGTGATCATTTTCTCTAAGTAATCTTTCATTATTAGCCCTATGCATTTCCTTCTCCTTAATTAACATATGGATTTGGGCCTTATTCAGCTTGGCAACATTGATGCCAATATTTTTCATAGTTATGGGATCAATCTCTCCAACCTTTAATGTCATTACATGCCCAAAATCCTTTTTAGTATCAATTACAATAGATTTTCTTGTGTGGAAGATACAGGGCCCATATCATGAGTGATCCTTCATCTAGATTATACTTTCAGGATCCTGCATATATCTCTATTACCCCTTCAGAGTTGAGCTTATGTGTGGAATTTTTATTCTTCAAAATGATATAAAAAAATAAAGCATAATTTAAATATAACCCAAGGAAAAGCATAACACCTACATCTTCCAACAATTTTCTTCCCTTCTCAGGGGTCATGTCTTCCATTTCTTTCTCCACATTTAACTGTACAAAACTATTCAATAATCACCCTTCATTACTTGATATTATATTTTCAATTGACTCCCTTACTAGTTTCCATTTTTCTTGTATAGGAAAGCTTTAAATTCTGTAGTTTTGATAAATTCAAAATCAGCCACAAATGATTTGTATGCCATCTACCTTGTATTTGCATCTAAAATCTCTTTAGTATCTGGTTCCCTAGGGGGACATTTATAAGCTTGGGTTTCTTAATTTGGAAATTTTATCAATTGTGCTATGAGGCCTATCATCACCAAATGCCTCTTCCCCAGAAGACAATAGTTCTGCATCTGGAAATCCTCTGTTGTATTCATCAACAACCCTTTTTGCTTCTTCCTCCTCCATATTCCTGATCAGATCATCATATAGATAGGGTATATGATCATAACTGCCCAAGTTCATTCTATCCCTAGCAAAGTGGATGTAACCCTCCAAATCAAATCCCTTTCATGGTGGACCCTTTTTCATATTGTACTGCAACAGTTTATTTAGAACCATATCATACCCATCCCTTGATAACGCAGTGAAATCACCAAAGCATAGTGTGTTGGGCATAAATTCAGGTTTTCCAAAAGAACTTAGGTTCATGACATCTAAATAATCCAACTGCCTAGCAATCTCCAAGTAAGTAATCATGTCAGGCACCATTTTGGGCAAGATAAAAGGTATATCTTCAAATCCATATATTCTAATCATAGTTGCTCCTTTGAAACAATACCAATCTCCTCAATTGTGGTTAACAAGCCCATTGAAGTCCTTGGGTTTGAGAAACCTTTTTATCTCATCAAAAAATGAATATTCACAAGGATTGTTATAGAATCTATACAGTGGTTTCACAAAATATTCTTCAAAATGTATAAAACAAGAATTGGAAAATCTACTATCCTAGATGGTAGTCCAAAGTTGAACTAGTAATAATCTTCCTTCCCTATTAAATAATGCTTTAAATGCAAAATAGGATATTCATTTTTTATTTCCATTAATCCTGCATCAAGCCCTTTGACAATATGTGAGGCATAATCAAAAGGTCTAAAATTATGGCACTAAATATCCATTGCAACTACCATGGGCACAATTGACATGTACTATGGGGCCTTCATCCCTAATACCTAGCATGCTGAAAAATATGTGTACTTTGGGTATGGTTCAAACAAGTCAACATGAAATGGGGGGCCATCACTATCTTCTAGTGGAATTGAGTTTCCATCCTTCTTTAGTCTATGCAATGGTAACCTCCAACCCTTGTATATGGTATCCATTCTCCAGAACTCTCTTTCTATCTCTTCATGTACAATTTTTTCATCACATACCCCTTCCAAGTTAAACACTTCATAGATTGCATACTCTGATATGATTATGAACGGTTTTCCTAATGGATCACAAATAGCTTTGAGCTTTGGGTCATAGTGATTAGCTAAGACTTTCACCAATTCTACGCCTACAAATGCATTTGGGAAGACTAATTTTCGTAGGTTAAATTTTCATGGATTACACACTAGTTCATACTGATTCCTTCGGTGGTAATGAAAAATAAAGAAATCATATCCCCTAATCGGGGTCCATATATCACCGATGTTCTTGCATTTATCCTCCAATTTCTCCACTTCTACCCTAAGCTACATAAAGTGCCTAGCTTTAGGTATTGAGCTGGGCAATTGATCAATCAGGTCTTGGTTTAGTTTCCTCTCAGCTACCCTTGTCTCATTTTTGGTTTCAGTTTTTTTCTTTTTCCCTTTAGGGTGACTACTCTCACCCTATCTCTTGCCTTTTATTTTCTCTGATCTCATACCTTTGATTATATTACCTTAAAATCATAGCATTGGAAAATGAAATTGTAGAGAACTCACAAGATATGTTTGAAGTCCACTGGCTATAAATTTATCTAGATTTTCATCCGCTCTCTCCTTTCTCCCACTGCTAATTCTCCAAAAAATATCCTTCAATTATTGTTATTCAATTTAGGAAATTATCTACTTTAGTGCGTGTTCATCCCGCCATTAATGTTTTAGCTCTGAGCACGAGTTTGCAATTTTTTTGAAATTCCCACTATCACATCAAATGCTATCCATCGGCAAGACAATTCAAAACTATGGGTGATCCTTTTTATTCAGGTTAAGCCAACATTCACCGAACACCTTGTTGGCTGGGGAGACATTATATCCTTTTCACCAATATCACACAATTTATCCTCTTGTTCCATAGTACATAGATATTGCCAAGAATCACCTCGATGAACCCTTTGATTGATTCATATCTTTATTGGCAAGAGATCATGTATCACTGAGATATTTAGTAGTTTCATTGATGTTATAAGTCTCCCCAATGTTCATTCCTTTGGTCTCAAGTATATTGCCAAGATTCTTGCCGATGTAACCCCCATCGGCGTGACATGGAGAATTGGGAGGAAATTTCAAACTTACCCCAATAACTTTTGTCTTTCTTATATGCTTCCTCATGCTTCATTGGTGAGACAAGAAAAATTTATTGTTGATGGTATTTCATCAGTAAGACATATATGCTCATTTTGACCTATAGATCTCACCCTGATAGTGCATGTCTTGCTAATGAATTTCTCCATCGACAAGACCATGAGTTGTGTCTTCCCGATATGCATCCTCCCAAGTAATCTAATTGATATAATAATTTTAACCTCTCATCGGTGTGCCAAAAACTCCTACACTGCAATGATATAGCCTGTGAATTGGAGAGACCTGCATCTTCTCACACCGATATGAATTACTTGTTTAGATATTTTTGCTTGAGGGGATTTCAAGATATCAAAGGGTCAAAACTAATGTTATCACTGGTAATTATGATATGAAAAAAAAATTACATCAATTTTATATTCAAGATACAAACTTCTTTGGGAAACTTATGAGTGTAAATCACTATAATTTTTTTAAAATTTTATAGTTCCAACAGGACTGATTTGCATCTCACTGTATACCTCCGAGATTTTCATAGAAAGTCAGCTCTTCTTTGGGCTTTCGAGAAAAGGGTAAAAGGAAATGTAAATGTAAAATATAAAAATGGTGATGCGCCAACGCTTTTACAACATTTCAAACTGAATCATTCCTATGAGTGATATAATTAGATACATAATGCCACATCCCTTCATTGTTGGAAAGAGACCGAACAACAAAGGCTAACAACAAGCACATGCAGACTTTTAAATATTTCTACAGGTAGTGTTCATTAAGGTCTAATCAAACATAAAGATTTCTAAGGGTGACAGAAAAACATTCAGAAATTGCATAAAATCTCTCTCCTAATACAGCATAATATAATAAAACAACCCTTCAGAAAAATAGAGAAGTTCACTAACATTATAATCCAGTTTTCACAAGTTATTAAATATCTACCATACAAGCATACAACATGGAAATCAACCACTTAAACTACTCAAATTTAGCTTTACACAGTGTATCATTCAAAATGAAAGCATAAAGAAAGAAAGCTTCATAAAGTCCATATATCCATAGTCTCAAAGATTTATTTTTGATAATTCATGCTTTAAATATCAAATGAACTTTAAAATAAAGGTCAGATGCCAATCCGACAATATTTTGAGCTTTAAAAGATATAACATGCCAGAGAAAAGTAATTCTACAACTTTTACTCTTGAAAATAGTTCTATATCCTAAGAAAAGTAAATAAACTTTTCCTCAGCAAATGGAACTAAAACTTAGAATCCAACCCTTTTGTCTGTAACTGCTTCTCTTTTATAGTTGCAAAAAGAGGAAATCACTGCCATAACACAAAATTAATTACTGCCAAATGTTGGCATTCGATAGCGCATGATTTGAACATAGATCTTTAGTTCGGTCACAACAATCTTTGCTCATCAATTCTCATTTTCCGCATTAATGCTTTCTAGTATTTAGCAAAGATAGTGGTCTGTAAATGATCAAATCCTAGAAAACAACCTTGAAAAAGGTCCAGTTAACCAATCACATCACCCAACGACACAACTCAAATCTTCCATCCCAAAAACCAAGAAAATAAAAAGGCTAACAAGCTCTGAAAAACTCCCAAAATAATTTGCTTCATAAGAAGCGCAATCTTCTTGTAGCAAAGAGATGGCATGTCAAACAGGTGGAAAATTTTGAGCTCATGAATATGGCTCCATGAGAAAATCTCTGATAATTTGACACGTGTCTTGACTCTCTCCCAAAAGGATGGAAAAAAATGAAAGTTGTGCAACCACCATGTGGCATATTGCACACCTTTCTGATAAATTTACTTGAGTATGGGCATATTTGAAACCGAAAACATTATAAAAGTTGAAAATTAAAATGATCAAGTAAAAAATGTTGTAGATTACTCATATACATTATCATCACAGTGTGTACCATACATGAAATCCAACACATAAAACACATCTTTCAAGTCTAATTTGAATAGACTAAAAGATAGATGAAATTTGGGCCCTTCATCTTTGGGTCCCTTACTTGTTTCATCCTAGTAAAAAGACGTCATATCTCTTTGAATTGTCAAAAAAATATTCATATCATCCCAGGAGAAAATTTAGCCTCCATATGAGTAGGGATGCATAATATATCCCTAATTGTTGTGGCACTGATGGTTACTTTGAGCTCACCACCTTTGATGGTTATGCTCACCTTTTCTAGCTTTTTAGCATAGATATCCACCACTTCTAGCCATAGATGAGTGTATGACAACATACACTATAGTAAACCACAATTCCAAATCCTTGCTCTTAGGCCAAAATTTTTTCTTGTTCATGACTTGGTGACCACCCTTTACAAAGCCCCTTCCCGTAAACCTTTGGAGTTGGTATGCAGGTTTGGATCAAATATGTCATCTACAAAATCCTTAATAGCCTTTGAATCGATGTAGTATTCAAACATTACACTCTTCTGGTAATGGGGAAAGTCTCATTATTTTGGAATTGGTGCATTTGTGAAGGAGATATCCCCAAGTACGTCAACATATGTTGGATGGGAGAAAGAAACCCTACATGAGGATAATGCTTCGATGGTCATTATTGTAATTTTTTGAAATTTTTTTGCAACTCTTGCTTCTCGATTTAGAGAATTTTACTTCTGCAAAGTGCCCACACTTAGAAACTTTTTGCTTTATGATCAATTTACTCATGTGTTAAAGAGTAAATGCATGGCTACCAATGGTAGTCTTTGTAGTACTGCTAGTGAAGGGTAGTATATGTGGTATAAACACCTACATTCTTGGGAAACGTAACCTCTTCCATGGGAAGGGAATTTCAGTATATTCCTTGCTCGATTTTTAGTGAAGGATGACCTTGAAAAATGGGAGAAATAATTAGAAAAGATGTATATTTTAATTAAGAAATAAATTTCTTTTAATGATGGTCTTTTGAAGTGATAGAGCTAGTTGATGATTGTAAAGGTGACAGATACATGGTTATACACAATATATATGTTTATTGATATCATCACCTACATTTAATTCCAAACCCCTATGAAATTCCTGACGTATGATTTTACTCTACCTCTTGCCGCCAACTTGCATTTCCCATTTTTCTATAAATAGAGTGTCTCCTTTGCCAAAAATATTCATTAAGTCTACAAGTCTTTTCCATTCTTTCTTTTTCTTTTAGAGAAAAATGGGTACTCCAATTAGACTTTTGAGTCAAAAGTTGGAGACCTCTTTTTTTGGAGAAATCTCTAATGGCAGCATCAAAAACCTCTTGCGAACCAAAGACCTTTTTTCCATTATCATATTCAAGTGGGTTTTGGGGAAAGACTACGTCATGAACCTAAACTAGCATCCTTGTAATACGAACATCATCTTCTATTTTTTTACATCTTTGTTACACCTAGACATCACAAATCCATGGATGGTGGGGCTTTGTCGAGCCATGTTCTACTCGCATACTTGGAAGGGCTCGAGGAGCTCTTTAATGTGGCCATTCCTAGTGTTGGCATCCCTTCTACAATGGATTTGTATCAGCATGTTGATAATGTGAAGGTGGTTTCATGGCTGCCTCTCCTATCAAACTTCTAGATGATGAATCTTTTCTAGCACCACCAACAAGTGAGGCCAACCAGCTCCTAGCTTCTTCATGTCAACAATATTGAGTTGATTCATGGTGTTGGGTGGATTACTAATTTCAAGCAATTGATCTACTATTTGGGAGAAGCAATGGTAATGTTGATGGCTGACTTCCAAGAAATTTTTCATGGACTTGTGTGATGAAGATTCAACCACTGTGTTGTCTCAAGAAACTGTGTTTTGCTTGTCATGAACTAGAGTTTGGAAAAATTTTCTTTTTGTTTCACTACCTCCAATATTTTGGAAAACAATCAGTGAATGTCACATTTTTTCCACTTCTAAGAAGAAGAATTTTTCACTTTCCCCCCTTTGAGCTCATGAGCTCTAGTAAAAGATATAGGCTTTCATGCCTAGACTATATGTAATCCTTTGGAATTATAATATGATATAGCTTTTCTATATTTTAGCACTTCTCTTATTCACAAAAAAAATGTTTTAATAGGATTTTTTTAACATATGGTATATAAAGTAGAATTTTTTAAAGAACTATGAGCTTTTAATTGAAAAATTTCAAGTGAATACCATTCACTGGTATTCCTAGAATGCTTCTATCTAAATATTCAAGCTTGTACGTGTTGATAGCCTTACATTTAGAAATTCAAAAACATCCCTTCCATATGGAATTGAATTTAGTGCGTTGGCCTGATTTCATAAACTGTTCATCGAATTTTAGCACAAGACTCCCTTCCTTGAAACCTAGGTCAGAAGCGTTCTTTTGAAAAAATCATTTTACTACCTTCTAGAACTTTATCGAGGCATCAAATTCCTTTTCTCCTTTTTCTTCAATGCATTAAAGCTCAACAAGCATCACTTTTATCCTACCACTTTCTTCAACCTCTAAAGACTTCCACAATTGTAGTGTTGGTATCTCCATTGAAATGGGTAGGACTATTTCCTTCTTGTATACCAACTAATGGGGAGAGGATTTTAGAATTTTCTTAGGAGTAATGTGGTATACCCATAATTTTTCTCATAGATTCTTGTGCCATTATTTTTGATGCTCCAACCTGATGTGTTTAATTAGCCTAATTAGGTTCTTATTCCCTGATTCTAATAGTCTATTCCCTTGTTGGTAATATTTTGATGAAGTCTTGAGGTTGACCCTATGATTGAGAGAAAAGTAAGACATCCTAGACCCCACAAAGGATTGTGCATTATTTGAAATGATGGTCTTCAAAGACCCAAACCTTACACCAGCTCTTCTAGGAAGTTAACGATCTCACTCAATGGTATTTTTCAGAGGGACTGCCTCCATCCACATGGTGAAATAATCAGTGGCTGTTAAGATCCATTTGTGACCCAAGATGGATATGAGATTGATCATCCCAATAAAATCTAACCCCCACTATGTGAAGGGCTCCTTGATCACAATTGAGTTTAGGGGCATTGTAGAGTTCTTCTACTTGCCAATGAAAAATAGGCACTAAGTTTACTTTCTTACTAGATGGTGAGCCTCAGAGAACAATGTGGGTCCATAGTATCACACCCACATGATTTTTAAGGCACTAGAATTGGCAAATAAATTCCCACCTTTTAGGCTACTATGGAATTCACACAAGATTTTGTCCACCTAAAATTTATCCATGCAGTAGACTAGAACTTCATCATAATTTATTTTAAATAGAATGCCTTCAACTAGTACATATTTGACCCCTTGAAGCCTATAATATCTTCTTTCATGTGATGAAATTTCAGGTGGGTATCATCTAGTCTACATCAATCTTTTTAGATCAGCCACCCAAGATTCATCTGAATTGAATTGATTTGCATAGACCTAGATGACCTCCTCTCCTTCCTTGGGGTCAAGGTTTTGAGTGAGATATTTACATAAGACTCTTCTTCTGACCAAATTTGTTGGTGAAATGTGGACATCATATTCTAGGATCTTAGTGATCTAGTTTTCCATTTTCTTGGTGATTTTTCCTTATATGATGTACTCCCCCACAATGGGATTGGTGACAAGGACTATAATTTTACTAAAAAAACCCAAATGTCAAATTTTTTTGAGGCTTTTGACAATGGAAAAGGCCTCCTCCACAAAATTGTATCTGGTCTCATACCTCTTCAGGGCCCTTGAATGGAAAGTGATGGGGTGTTCCCCGCTTCTCTCCTCATCCTTTTGTCTGAGCACAAAGGCTATGTTGTATTCGTTCTTGTAAACATATAAAAGCAAGTCTTTTGAAAATTCTAGGTTGGCTAACACTAGAGTTGTGGAGATGGAAACCTTGATCTTTTTTAAGGTAATTTTTAATTTCTAGGTCCATTTGAGTGATAATCCCTTCTTTTCCATTAGCATGATAGATCTCACAATGCCTAGAAAATCTTAAATAAATCGATTGATGAAGTTAATCTTCCCCTAGAAAGACTACAATCCCTATTGATTATAAGGTAGTGGTAATTTTGCTATAGACTCCACCCTTTTAGGATCAATGATTATTCCTTATTTAGATACCATAAATCCAAACAATTTTCCTTTTGGTACTCTAAATACACATGTCTTGGGATTTATAGAAATCTCAAATTGTTAGCAATTCTGCAAACCCATTTCCAAGTGATCAAAATGATCACCCTTGGATTTCAAAAATATGGTTAGGTCATCCACATATATAAGGATGATATTATTAATCAAACCCTCAAATGCAATGTCTATCACATGTTGAAAAGTGGTGCCTACATTAGAGAGGCTGAAGGTAATATTTGCATATGTGAACATCACCCACTTGATGGTGAATTTCATTTTGTGTTGATCCTCCTTTGCGTAGACTTGGTTGTGGCCAAAAAAGCCATTGAACAATGAAAACATTTCCAACCTAGCTATGGTTTGTAAGATCTGCGCCATTGAGGGAAAAGGGTAGTTATCATTTAATGAGGATTTTTTCAAATGTCAAGAGTCCATGTAGAATAATATGCCACCATTCTTCTTTTAGAATAGGAATAGATTGAACACCCAAGTGGAGTGCTTAATTTGGTATAATTTTTTATTTGATCAACTTTGTAAGCTCTTGCACCATTAGGGCTTCTACCTTCCAGTTTACAAACCTTTTCTTCTATCAGATGGGCTTGGATCCCTTAACCAAGTCAATAGTGTGTTAGATTATGATAGGATCATATCCTTTGAGATCATCATAGGTCTATGCTAGGATGCCATTGTACTTAGTGCATAAGTCCTCAACATCTCTTTGTATTTCTATGGAACATTCCTCCTGACCTTGAGCTTCCTACCATCTCCAATGTCGAGGTCCACATAATCCTTGTTAGTTGTGAATATCCATTTAATATTTCTCATGTCCTCATAGCCAAAGAGGTTCTCAAGAGTGATTAAGCCTTGTGGGAGCTTATTTCTTTTGTGTTGGAGCACCTACTCCTCACCAACCTCTTTGGACCTGGGTTGTGGCTGATTGGGAAAATCTCTCAATTGTCAAAAGAAGGTAGAAATATGAGCATCATCTTTGAATAATTTCTAGTTTTGATCATTATCAAGGATAAATGGTTCGATGATGGTGCACACTGTGTGTTGGTTCTCGACTGATCTAGGGTTTGGCTCAAATTGTGAGACGATTGAAGGCATTCTATTTGTAGCATATTTTTGAGATCTTTGGATGACATGGATATTAAAAGCCTTAAACCTTTTGATTATATCCAACACTCTATGATAGTAGGTCTGCATTCTCATGTTCTTGGTGCTCGCTTGTCCTTAGACCTGGCTTACCACCAACTTAGAGTCTTCGTACAAGTGTATTATTTTTACACCCATTCGCTCTGCCAAAGTCAGACCATGAACTAGTCCTTCATATTCTGCATCATTGTTTGAACATGGGAATAGAAAATGGAAAGCTGTAAGGGTTTCTAACATGGTTGGAGATACAAGATAGATGCCAACTCTAGAGCCAACCTTACACTTGGCACCATCAAAATACAATTTCCATAAGTTGTTGTCACCCAGTTCGCTCGGTTTCTCTTGCTCTTTGATCAATTTCAAGAGGGTCTGGTCCTTATCAAAGCTTACATAGTTGCCTAGACTAGTAGCATGGAAATTCCTTAAAGGTTCAAAATTAATAAATTGATTGAGTAGGACCTCTTCTTCAGGGATTCTATCACTTGTGGCTAGTTCTTCCTCAAATATCTCCACACAATACATCTCCTTCTTGGAAATGGAGGCTTGTGCCACTTTGAAACTTAGTACTGCATCCTCTACGATGTGTCTAGGATGTAAAGGTTTGGAAAGGATCTTCATCTTGACTTTGTGCTTGGTTTGCAATATTTATTAAGACTGGTCAATTTCCAAGTATCCACCAAGCTATACTTTGAAATCCCTTGATAGGAACATTCCAAAAATGGGAGGAATGTCAATTATGACCACTTCCTGGGTGATGATTTGACTCAGATAGGAAAAAAAGGTTAAAGAGAGGTCTTTAATGTGACCAATGGTCAAGAACTTTCCATCTAACTACATAATTCCCTTATCAAAGGGATCATATTTAAAGTTTAGAGCATCGACCACTAGCTTGGGCAAGACTATAGTGTTGGCCCCTAAATCTATCATATTATTGTGTATTAACTTATCCCCTATGATAAGAGTCATGAAGAAGGGAGTGGGTTTTGGCTTACTTCTTTCGCATTTTTTTTGTCTATTGTATTCACATATAAATAAACCCCCAAGGATTGAGGGTCCAACACAAGCCTTTTTCCCTTATCTTGATTGTGTGGTGGGACTAGATCTGATGGTGGAGTTTGTTCCTCTCTTTTCAATGCATCCCAAAGAAAATTCTTTTGCTTCAAAATGTATAGGATGTCGCATAGGGATACATTTGTGGGATCCTTCTTTAATTTTTCCACCACATTAAGCATTCTGATTGGCGAGACCTTCAATTTGAATGCAGTGCTTCTTTTTCCTTAGGAAAGGGTTGGTCTACCATAGACAGACTAGGAACCTTATCCATGGCTTTTAGTTGTGTTTGTGGTGCTTGTTGTTAGGGTTGATTTGGTTGTTGGGTAGGTGGTGTTGATGGTACACATGTCACCTATTCTATGTTGAACCTTCTCTTTGATTTGGTACTATTGTCGGACTATACTTGTAGTGTTCTTGCAGTCAGAACTTCATTTGTGAACATTATGTTATCCTCGAATCCAACAAAGCTTGATTCATGGGATAACCCCTTATGAAACTTCTCCTTTAGTAGTCTTGTGCACTCTAAGCCTGAAAAATGAGGAGAATTCTAATTTTCCTTTATGCGTAGTCCTAAGCCTCAAATCATCCCCTCAAGTGCCTACTTATTACTGTTTCTCAAAAAGCTTCAAAATGAGTATTTTGTTGATTTTCACTTTTCTAGAGTTAGAATTTTTTTTCCCATTTAGGGGCATTGTTTTTCACTGCTCCTACATGGGGGGTTAGAAAATTTTTAAGGTAAGGGTATGTACAGGATCATCATGCAAAAAATAGGCCCTTAAGTGGCAAAAAATTCAGAAAAATTAGAGTTAGGCAACTTGACATAAAAATTTGAATAAGTTATCTATATTATTTCAAAAATATGTAAGAATAGAATGTGTAGAAAATTGAATGTAGTTTCTAAACTATTAGGTTTATTTAATAAAAAAATAAATCTATTTGGTGAAAATTTAAAATTTCAATGCAGTAGCATTTAAATTTTAGGGAAAAAATAAGTAGGTGTTTTTCTAACCACCCTAACCACAATAAAATGATAATATTTTTTTGTAATATCTTAAATATAAGTAGAGGACTCATGTCCCGATGTGATGCATAATTTTTTGTAATTTTTTTTCAAGTAAATAATTAATTATGAATTTTTATTACAACTTTTAAAAATATAAAACTTGTATGTCTAACCACCTTAACTTGGTCAAAACTTTATGAAAATTAATTTTTCATTTTTTAATCCTATAGTATGCAAAGCATAGAATGTGACGCATGTTTCAGATTCAAAAAATAGGTACCATTTGAAAGCTATAGATATATTTCAATTAGCCTATCAATCAAGACTTTAGTTGTAATTCAAATAGAAAATGAATAATAATAATTTATTAAATTCAAAGTAAAGCATAATTTATATTGGTGGAAAGCTGAGAATCTCCTTTTAAAACCCTTTTTGTTTCATCAATTTTGGGTTAAAAAAAAGTTGTTAGCCACATACCCTACACATACCCATCATATCGCCAAATTTTGGCCCATCATGATCCTGCATATACTCGTAAAGCGATGCTAAAATTCAACACCACTACACATCTTTTAACTTTTTAAAAGTGCAATGGTAGGCTTTCTTAGCAACCCTACATTTGCTCAGTGTTTTCGAAAAATGCATAGGTAGACTTTTTCACTGCTTGTGCACTTTCCCACCCTTGCACTTGTGAAATTAATGAACCTTCAATTCATTAATGCATGTTTATTAGCCAATAGTTTATATGTGTGAAATTTTCTCTAAATTTTTTCCACCCTTCCTAATTTTTAACATTCCTAACGTCCAGCTCCTAGTCGAAAAAAAGGTGGTAGATTTTTTGGTGCATGGATAGAGAAGGCTAGTGAAATTAAACACTAGTTGGCATCAACATCAATTTTTTTATGGTTTTCATGTAGTGGAAATGGCTATAATAACACTTTCCATTAAAAACCTTGAAAAACATAATGAATTTCTGCACAATTTCTGATAAGGCATTGTTGTGTGTCGTTTTGTGGCTTTACCTACTATCGTAGTTGTGAGCAAAAAGGAAAAACTTATGTGAAGGTGCAAGTTCAATCATCCATTGTCGAGCTTACTTGAAGGGTGTTGGAGGCTATTTTTTTGTTTTTGCATGGGGTGATGGTTGCAAAAGCAATACAAAAGTGTTGGTTGTGATAAATTTTTTCCCATTTTTTGTAGACATTCAAGAAAGAAGGGAGTGGAGAGAAAGCAGGTGGGAAGAGGTGCATATTGAAAAAACATTTGTAGAGTATTTCAAAAAATAGTGTATGTTATTTTTCATAGGGAATTGTTGATTGTTGTTCTCTAGCTGAGGCTATATTGTTTCATTTATGGTTTCGGTGTAGTTGCGATGGTTGCAACACAATATTGTTTGTTTTTGCATTGGTTTCTTATTGTGAATTCTTCTATTTTGTGGGTTTTTTCATCTAGGTCATTGTTGAAACCAATATTATTTCATTTATGGTTCGTGTTTTGTGGGGATGGTTTTGCATAGGTTTGTTACTGTGAATTTTTGTGTTTTGTGGGTTTTCCTATCTGGGTCACTATTGAAACCAACATTGTTTCATTTGTGGTGATGGTTGCAACTCAAGAAAATAGTTAATTTTATATAGTTTATGTTGTTATATTGTTTGTTTTTGCATTGGTTTGTTACTGTGAATTCTTCTATTTTGTGGGTTTTTTATCTAGGTCAATATTGAAACCAATATTGTTTCATTTATGGTTTGTGTTTTGTTGCGATGGTTTTGCATGGGTTTGTTATTGTGGGTTTTTCCATTTGGGTCACTGTTGAAACCAATATTGTTTCATTTATTGCTTTCGTTCTATGGTGATGGTTGCAATGCAACAAAATAGTTAATGTTATATAGTTTATGTTGTTTTCCATATGGCATTGTTGATTACTGTTCTCTAGCTTAGGCTATTTTGATTCATTTTTGATAAGGTATTGTTGAAAAAAGACTATATTGTTTGTTGAAACCAATATTGTTTAATGTGTGGTTTGCGTTTTGTGGCGATTGTTTTGCATAGGTTTGATATTATGATTTTTTGTGTTTTGTGGGTTTTTTGCATGTGGGTCACTGTTGAAACCAATATTATTTCATTTATGGCTTTTGTTTTGTGGAAATAGTTGAAATGCAATAAAATAGTTAATGTTATATAGTTTATGTTGTTTTCCATAAGGAATTTTTTATTCTTGTTTTCTAGCTTAGGCTATATTGTTTTAGTTTTGATAAGGTGCTATTGAAAAAAGACTGTTATGTGGGTTTTTTCATCTGTGTCGCTGTTGAGAACAATATTTTTTCATTTATGGTTTCTGTGTGGTGCCAATATTGTTTCATTTATGGTTCGTGTTTTGTGGTGATGGTTTTACATGGGTTTGTTACTATGAATTTTTGTGTTTTGTGGGTTTTTCCATCTGGGTCACTATTGAAACCAATATTGTTTCACTTATGGCTTATGTTTTGTGGTGATGGTTGCAACAATAAAATAGTTAATGTTATATAGTTTATATGTTTTTCCATAAGGCATTGTTGATTGTTGTTTTCTAGCTTAGGCTATATTGTTTCATTTTCGATAAGGTACTATTGAAAAAAAGCCTATAATGTTTGTTGAAACCAATATTGTTTCATTTATGGTTTGTATTTTGTGGCGATGGTTTTGCATGGGATTTTTACTATGAATTTTTGTGTTTTGCTGGGTTTTCTTTATGTGGGTCAGTGTTGAAACTAATATTGTTTCATTTACAACTTATGTTTTGTGGTGATGGTTGCAATGCAATAAAATAGTTAATGTTATATAGTTTATGTTGTTTTCCATAAGCCATTGTTGATTTTTATTTTCTAGCACAGGCTATATTGTTTCATTTTCAATAAGGTGTTTTTGAAAAAAGACTGTTTTGTGGGTTTTTTCATATGGGTCATTGTTGAGACCAATATTATTTCATTTATGGTTTTTGTGTGGTGCCCATGGTTGCAAGGCAATTAAACAGTTTATGTCATTTTCACTAAGGTATTGTTTAACAAAGATTTGGATATATTGTTTCATTTTTTATAAGGCACTATTGAGAAAATACTATCTTGTTTGTTGAAACCAATATTGTTTCAGTTTATGTTCTTTTCCATAAGGCATTGTCAATTTTTGTTCTGTAGCCTAGGCTATATTGTTTCATTTTTGATAAGGTACTGTTGAAAAAAGACTATATTGTTTTTTGAAACCAATATTATTTCATTTATGGTTCGTCTTTTGTGGCGATGGTTTTTCATGGGTTCATTACTGTGAATTTTTTATTTTTGTGGGTTTTCACATTTGGGTCGCTGTTGAAATCAATATTGTTTCATTTGTGGCTTTCATTTTTGCGGCGATGATTGCAATGCAATAAAATAATTAATATTATACAATTTTTGTTGTTTTCCATAAGGCATTGTTGATTTTTGTTCTCTAGCTTAGGCTATATTGTTTCCATTTCGATAAGGTACTATTGAAAAAAAGACAATATTGTTTCATTCTTGATAAGGTGTTGTTGAGAAAATAATTTTTCAGCGTCTGGGGTTATTTTGATTTTTTTTGCATGGGTCTGTTACTGTGAATTCTTCTATTTTGTGGGTTTTTTCATCTAGTTCATTGTTGAGACCAATATTGTTTCATTTATGGTTTTTGTGTGGTGTCGATGGTTGCAAGGCAATTAAATATTTTATGTTACTTTTGCTAAGGCATTTTTTACAAAGCTTTGGCTATATTGTTTCATTTTCGATAAGGAACTATTGAGAATAGAATTTGTGTGCATGCAAGGTTATTTTGTTTTTTCTTTTGCATGGGTTTGTTACTATGAATTATTTTGTTTTGTGGGTTTTTCCATCTGGGTCACTATTCAAACCAGTATTGCTTCATTTATGGCTTCTGTTTTGTGGTGATGTTTGCAACACAATAAAATAGTTAATGTTATATAGTATATGTTGTTTTCCATAAGGAATTGTTGACTGTTGTTCTCTAGCTTTGGCTATATTGTTTCATTTTCAATATGCAATAAAATATAGTTAATGTTATAGAGTTTATCTTGTTATCCATAAGGCATTATTGAC
Source organism: Sequoia sempervirens (assembly GCA_007258455.2). Taxonomy (NCBI): domain Eukaryota; kingdom Viridiplantae; phylum Streptophyta; class Pinopsida; order Cupressales; family Cupressaceae; genus Sequoia; species Sequoia sempervirens. The sequence goes on from VDFB02347810.1 coordinate 45,595, forward strand.
TATTATAACATACATTTCCCACAAAAGTGATCAATGGTGAATCCAATGTTTCTTATTGCAATTAATATAGAGCCTATCATTCTATGTTATGCAACTATAGCAATATCAAAGATAGACATATGCAACATAACTTTATGAACTCACATGTAGAAGCAATATACTCTACATTCAGCCAACACAAGAAGATTAAAACCACAATAATCAAATGAAAAAATTATGAAACCTCTTGTTTTGTGGTTTTCCCTTATTGTGTTCACTTTGGCCAAAACTTTTGTCAGCCTTCTTGATTCACCGCCCTCTTTACTATTTTGAATTTATTTTCTAAGCTTCGTTTTTCAATGTAGGAAGCAATTGACAAAATTAGGCCTTAGTAGGTAGAATGCATTGAAAACCTCTTCGAGGTTATTATGGAAAAGAGTTCCTTAGAGTATAATGTGTGATTTTTAGTCAAGCCTTTTGCATGAATTCCAAATATTTGATCGGCTACTCTGAAGAAAATTTCTTTTAGAGTATGCATGTCTACATGTTCTTTATGAAGGTCATCAAAATCAAAGTAGCAGATCAAAGATATGGAATCTATGCAAAAGGGTTAATTAAAAACTAGCCATTATACTCTCTAGAACTTCTTCCTTGAATAACTTCAAAAAAAAATTCAACACATTGTATGTGGCAACCAATGTTTCTTATTATGTTTAATATAAAGCCTATTATTGTAAGAATTCATTTTTGAGGATGAAACAAATAACAACTATCTTCCCAAAACAATAAACATGTGGAGGAGTTTATATGAATGTTGTCTATATTGTTTCATTTTCGACAAGGTATTGTTGAAAGAAGAATTTTCTAGGTCACTGTTGAAACCATTATTGTTTCATTTATGGCTTTCACTTTGTGGTGATGTTTGTGATGTAATAAAATAGTTAATGCTATATCGTTTATGTTGTTTTTCATAAGACATTGTTGACCGTTGTTCTCTAGCTTTGGCTTTATTGTGTCATTTTTGATACACAATTAAATAGTAAATGTTAGAGAGTTTATGTTGTTATCCATAAAGCATTGTCAACTGTTGTTCTTTATCTTTGGCTATATTGTTTCATTTTTGTTAAGGGTATGTGCAAGATCATGATAGGCCAAAAAGTGGTGATATGATAGGTATGTGTAGGGTATGTGGCTAATGACTTTATTTTTACCCAAAATTGATGAAACGAAAAGGGTTTTTAAAGGAGATTCTCAACTTTC
>VDFB02347812.1:0-21458 GCA_007258455.2 Sequoia sempervirens
TATGACAATTTTAGGTTTGAAAAACTCAGCAACTTGCAAGTGTTACATTTGATATGATGTTAAATTAAGTTAATTTATTAAGTATTTTCTTATCAATTTTTTTATGTTTAAATATAAAACTCGTACACATCATGATAATGCAAAGTCTTAGGTGAAAGATGTCACAACTTTCTTTCTCTTCTAGAATAATCATTTATGTTAGTTAATTTATTTAATAACAATATTCTATGCTAAGTAGATGTATGATTTAATTAGGAAATTGTTATGTCATTATTTATTATAATACTAAATTATTATAGCTAAATAGCTCTATTAATTTTGAATAGTTAAAAAATTTAAAAAAAAACATGAAAATTTACAATCTCTATATAAAGAGTAGATTGGGTATGCAATAGGATATGTTGTTATAGGTGAGGGGAAATAAAAAGTTTTGGGCAAATAATATTTTAAAATTTTGTTGGCATTCTGATACATAAATCTTTAGAAAACGGTGATTTGGAGAAAAATAAAAAAATATTTCCTATTTTAAGGAAGCTTCAAGGAAGATATACAATTTTTTTTGTCAATCTTCCTATGAGGCTTGGTTATACAAACTAGGTACAAAAAGTCTTCTTATTATTTCAGTTTGAGCTTATGTATTTTGTATTACAGTTATAATAATTTATTTTATTATTCAATTTAATATTTAAAAGTTGATAATTGTTACTATTATCAATATCATTATTATCATTTCAATTTATCATAAGATTAATGTTGTTTAATTCAATCCAACTATTAAATGTGAGTTTACTAATGAGATTTAAATGCAATGCTATTATTAGTTTTAGTGTGTTTGTTGATGGGTTTAATTAATGACTAGTTCTCCTTTTACTATTTTATTCTTTTATGCTTTCATCTGCTAAGTTTCACAAACATTACTAAGACTTTATACATCTTTTATATGTTTTTCATACACTTTTAAGTAGTTTCAAGTATGTGGAAATAGAAATGAGTTATGTTGATATATACTTGTATGAATGCATGAATGTCTATGGGATTTAGTATGATTCTATGCTTAGTTATGATTGTTAATAATGTGGATGCCTTAGGGATGAAACTAACATCTTGCAACAAGAAATATTATTAACTTGCAACTAGAGGTTTTTCAGCTCATAGCATATGGACTACAGACATGGGAGAGCTCAAAATAGCCAAGGAAAAAAACCTTTAGAAGAGAATGGATGTGATAATTTAGTCATGATTCAACACATCATACTTTTTCTCAATGAATAAGACCACTTTATGAGCTTTTTTCAATCCTAGCGGAATAAAAATAATGATATTTGTTGTTGAGGAGTACATCTAGTTACTAGTAGTTATTCTATGGTGTTAATCAATCAATCTAATAAGTTTTTATTTATTTATTATTAGTTGCAACAATACATATGTGTTATTGAAAAAGAAATATCCAAAAGATTCTTGTTGGATTGTATATATAAAAGTTCAAGTGTTCATATATGCAATAAAAGGAATTAGTTTGACATCATCAATTGTTGAGTAAGTAGGTGTTGACAACTTCTGTGGAAGAAACAACTCAAGAAGGGGCTACTATTCCACTTCATTTTCTCTTGTTAGATTAAATGAAGCATTGTTGAAATTAGTTAAGTTTCTATTTATATGCATGTGTTATTCATGAATGTCATTATGTAGTTATATTGCTTTCATACTCTGAAGGAATTAGTTAAAAAAAATAGCAATTGATAGTTATAGTCCTAAGTTTTAGGTACCCATAGCATAAGGTAACAACTTATATTTATTCCCCTTTTTTTACGAATTAGCGTTTCATTTAACTTTCTAACTTTTACAATCTTTTGTACATGTGTAATTTCCTATAATCCATTGATATAGGATGTGTCTAAGATCCATGAATGCATATATTGTGTTAGCACTATCTATATTTTAGAAGTCCCTATTTGATAATTAAATGCAACCTCTTGTGAAAGATGAATTGTTTAATTAGGAATTCATCCTATGAGCAATGTGTAGACCTAGTAAGCACCAAGTTTATTAGACATTAGAGATAATTTAATTTTTTCACATAATCGATACCATGCATTAACTTCCACCTTTCACATCACATAATTTTTGTAGCTTTTCATTCATAAATTAAACTTTATTTGCCATGTGTTCACCTCATGCTAGATTACACTCCACACCATGCCTACCTATAGTTCATTACCATCACTTTATATTGTAGAGGAGGGGGATCAGATACTTTGAGACTCTAGGTCATGGGAGATTTCTAAACAACAGGCTACCTCGATCTACCTCAAGTTTGCTAAGTGATTTGAAAAGGTTAAGATGAAAATGCTGAAAAGGAAGAAAAATTTGGTTGCTAGTGTCCTACTAATCTGAGTGTTTTAGAGGGTCAGATAAGCCATTTTCTAGAGTCCAACTTGTTGCTCATATATCTCTTTGCTTGAAGATAGTAGCATAGGATATAGAATCCAGTGTGGTGCATTAGCATCTCAGTGGTGTGCTAGCGTCTATACAGATAGAAGGTCTCAAAGATAGATTAAAACATAAAAAATCTAACTAACAACCTGAATAATGAAGTTTTATGCTATGACAAAATAATAGACAAGTAAAAAAACGAAATACAAAAGAAAGATTACTTGAACTAAACTATGCTTGAATCAACAAAGAGGAGGTGAGAAAAGTAGACCTTTCTATCCAAGATTTTAATCTTCAAAGAGCTCTACACTAGAGTACCTACACACAAAAGACCAAGGAAAATGTTGGGGCTATTTTTAGAGCATTGCCTCAGTCTATCACCCACTTTGGTGTTTCCGCACGTCCATGGATAGCCAGATAGCAACGAGTGTAAAAATGATAAAGAGATGTATGATAATGGAAGTGTTAAGCAATAACACTATGCCACCAAAAAATGTATACTCTTGAAGAAAGAGATAATTTTGTGGAAAACTAGCTCCTACTTTAGACACCTTGTTTCAATCACCCCTTAAAAACTACATTTATAGGCCCCTAATGCTCATAATTTTGGAACTTAAGGCATATTTCACTCACAAACCACTTAAATCCTGACAAATACCACTCAAACCACTCAAATTTCATAAAACCCACCAAAAAAATTCTTGGTGGGGGACGACTTAGTCCTTTTTGGGGTGTTTTCCACTTTTGAGTGGGAAAATCACCGACCTAGTTTAAATTTGTCAGGGATGTCAGCCTATGATGTTAAAATATTGAGTAATTTGGTGTTAATGCCTATAAATACATTTTTTTAGGTCATTTTTCACATATCCTAGTCATTTCAAAAAGCAAAAATCAAAATTCAAGAGAAAAATATCTTTCACGAGAGGATTCAATAGCATTTCTACATCAAATTTGAAGCTTACTGGCAACAAACTAGGGTTTTTGCAGGTCTTCAAGCTCACTTTTTTTCCAAGATCTTGTATTGCAAAGGATTGATCATGGATTCCTATGGTGAATCATGGAGAAATATAGGTTGAGGAGATTCAACTAGCCTTCAAATCACACCTAATGACTTGTTTTCAAAGTGATTCCATCTTCCATTTTCCTCCTATCTTCAAACTTAAGGTTTTCATTACACTTTGCATGTCATTTGTATTCATTTGAAGTGTTGTAGGGTTTCTTGCATTGAAGTCTTGCATCATTCAAGGGTATGTGCAGGATCATGATGGGCCAAAAAGTGGCAATATGATGGGTATGTCGCTAACGACTATCCTTTTACCCAAAATTGATGAAATGAAAAGGGTTTTTAAAGGAGTTTATCAGCTTCCCACCAATATAAATTATGCTTTACTTTGAATTTGATAAGTAATTATTATTCATTTTCTATTCAAATTATGTGTAAATTCCTAATTGATAGGTTGATAGAAAAACATCTACAACTTTCAAATGGTATCACATTTTTGAATCAAAACATGTGTCACATTATATGCTTCATATAATATGGGATTAAAAAATAAAAGTGTGAATTTCATGAAGTTTATTAAGTTAAGGTGGTGAGACATATGAGTTTTTTATATGTTTTAAAAGTTGTAATAAAAAATTCATAATTAATTATTTACTTGGAAAAAGATTACAAAAAAATATGTATCACATCGAGACATGAGTCCTCTACTTACATCTAAAATCTTATAAAAAAATATTATCATTTTATTGTGATTAGGGTGGTCAAACAAACACTTCTTATTTTTTCCCCGAAATTTAAGTACCCTTTGCATTGAAATTTCAAATTTTCACCAAATAGATTTTTTTTTTAAAGAAACCTAGTAGTTTAGAAACTACATTCAATTTTCTATAAATTCTATTCTTACATAGTTTTGAAATAATATAGATGACTTATTCAAATTTTTATGTGAAGTTGCCTAACTCTAATTTTTCTATTTTTTTTGCCACTTAAGGGCCTGCTTTTTCCATGATGATCATGCACATACCCTCAAGTGTCATTTATTCATCTTATTCTAGCATATCAGAATAGGATCTTGTCTCATTTCATCCTTTCTTAGTCTTAGACACACTTAAGACTAGGGTTTTTATGTATATTTTTTCATTCACAAAGTTTAAATACCAACTAGGAGTTTGACTGAGGAAAACCCCCCATTAGAAATTAAATATCTTCTATTTTGTAGGGTTTTTCAAAGATTTAGATCCATATTTCCATCAAAAAGTAGAGTGCAGGTTGTGGGCTTCCATTTCCACTTTCGGATTTGTAGAAAATCCAAAGTGGAGTAAGTCGCCCCTAGTGGCGACTTAGTCCCACTGCACTAGTTTTTTAGAAATTTTTATGTTTTCAGGTACCCTTTAGGCAGAAACAACTTTCTATGCAATTTCCCTAAATTGGGACTAAGTCGCCCAACCTAGCATAAGTGTCCTAGTTGACTCAAAAATTAGAATTTTCATAATTTTAGAGCTCTTTGCAGTCCCTAGTCATCTCTTCATCAGTTTCTAGGTGCATAATTTCTTTCTTGCATCTTTATTTTGTCAATTATTGCATCTACTTCATCTTTTTGCATATCACACTGTGTTTTCAAACAAGCTGCATTTCTTAGGTTTTGCATCATTAAATCATTTCATTTTCATATCAGAGCTTTAAAGCATCTTAATTGGACATATTACATCTCATTCTCATTAACTTTGAGTGTAGATATTTGGATTTTGGCCAAATTCTTTCCCCTTTAGGTGAAAAAACTTAGAAGGGGTAGTAAGCACTTTGGTTTGCCAAAATCATTGTCCACAAACACAAAAATCAATATGCTACTATGTAAGTACAATGATGAAAAAGAAATAGAAAATGGGAGATATCACGTTCACAACTACATGCTCTCAAGGAAAGTAGAGGAAGGAGTGAGCTTGCATGTTCTCCAACAACAAAATTATTGCAACAAACGAAGTGGAGGAGCAAAAAAACCAGTAGCTTACAACTATAATGAAGTGGTTGTGAAGCTTGAAGTGTGAGAGTTGATCAAGAGAGGATGAAGAATGCATTCAAGAGTTCAAGAATGGTGAAGAATTTGGATAGAATGAAGAATTATAAAATTTGAATGGAAAGAAGGAGGAAAAAGGGTTGTTACATGTCAGTCAAGGGAGGTAGATACATTATGCTTTGTCATCGATAGAGAAACATAACACATCTACAAAAATTCTAGAGGAAGAAATCATATTAGGAAAATAGCATGACATGTGGACATCCATGCGATGCACACATCCCTAATAAAATTCCTCCATCGACACGAAAATGAGTTGATGGGTGGATGGCGAAAGGTGGTGGATGTGGATTTTTATCATCAATTTTTTGTTTTCTAAAGTAGGGGTGATGTAAATGGGGAATTTTCCTAGGGGTGAAAATTCACTCCATTATATTTTTCCCCCACTTTAGTGAGCATATGTTTCATCAATGCGAGGTAATATAGAAAAAAAGGTTGAAGAGCATATACCTAAGTTGTCGAGGAAGAAGACCATAATCTAACATGCTCAGATGTGTAGGAGAGAGAGAGAGAGATGGCTCCACATGTACTTAGTCCTATGGAAGGTGAAAAAAACCTCTACAAGTGTTCATTCCTATAGAATGGGCTCCATTGGTGCTCAGTCTTGCAAAAGATGAACAAAGGTTGTACAAGTGCTCGACCTTGTAAAGGGGGCGCAATGGTTATAAGTCCTAGGGGTCAAAAATGAAAGGATTCGTAGAGTTTGATTGGTCCTCATAGGTTCCTAGTCTTGCAAAGAAAGCTTGATGAGGTGCTTGGTCCTCTAAGCTTGATTGTTAAAGTGAATTTATAGGTGCTCAATCCTACAAAGAAACATGTTAAGTTGCAAATAAAACATGTTAGGCAAGAAAAATTCATGCAGACAGGTAGTCATATCCCAGAGAAAAAAAATTGAAGGAGAAGCTTTCAAAGGGGTCCCTTGGGAACCCTTCAACATAGCAAGGGGCTCATTCAAAGGGATACTTCAATTGAAAAGCATAACTTTTTTTGTAAATGATCTTATCATCAAGGAATCCTTTTGAAAGATCTCTTAAATCAAAGAATCTGATAAAAAGAATGGCCTTCTCGAAGGTAGGTTTTCTAATTCTTTTTGCTACAATATTTTTTTCAGAATTAACTATTGCTAAGGGATTCCTTGTCGAAGGATGTGATTTTTGAAAAGTGTAAAATTTTTAGTAAGGGATTCATTAGCCACCAAATATAACTTATTGAAAATTAGAGAAGTAGTAGCCCCCTTAGGATGGTGTGTGCAGATCTGAGGAGCAATATCTGTCATTGTAAGGAAAGAGAGAAAAGGTAGTGGTGTTGTGGCCCATGAGACATAGTGAGATGTAAATGTGGAAATTTTTTCACGCACGTGATGGACAACACATAAGAACCACAACATCACAAAACAAGAAGAAAGAGAGAAAAGAAAAGATAAAGAAAACAATGAACAAGCACAGATGAAGAAATCAAGAGACAAGGGGATCCAAGAGTTCAGGGTTAGATCAATTCTTATAGGTAACCTGTGATATATGTGTGAAAAAAAGATCATCAGTCCCTGAATTTTCTAGATCTAAAGAAGAGAACATGAAGAAAAAATGAAAAAAATGGGTCAAGAAGGAAGTGATGCCTAAATTCCTAGGCCAACACTTTGCATCATCCCCAATTATAAAAAATTAATTTATAATTCATATAGAAGAATGATGAAACATATAGAGGAAGTTTATGACACAATTTCACTCCTATATCCAAGAACCTACAAGGGTCACAAAGGTACTCTAGGAAAACATAAAAATAACCATGAGGGAAACACAACACACATGTAAATATAGTCTAAAGATAAAGATGAGGTACTCCCCTAGTCCTTATCAACCAAGAGGTTGTCATTCTCCCATTATAGATCATTATATGGGGAGGGTGGATGAGCCTGCAAGGTTGGGATAGTGAGAGGAGCACCCTCCAATTCTCCTACAACAAGAGCTAAGGAAGAAGGCCCCTTGATGTCTCCTTCACAAAACTCCTACGATGTAAAAGTCATTGACCTTGGAAAGATCATTGACAAAGTTGAGACATTGTCTTTCGAGTTAAACATGCACTTAATAGGAGTGCCATGTGTTAACTGGGCAAGAGAGGAAGGAGGCACTCGAGATCCACCATCAATCTTGTCAATAGGGATAATGGAAATCTTGGGAGACATCGGGGCTACCTCTATCACATGAATGGTACAAGCCAAAGCAGAACTCCCCTCTAAAGAAGGTGATCCCTTCTTCTTACCTCCATTGGGAGCGAGGTCATCCTCTTACTTACACTTCATCAGATGTTGTAGACTCCCCATAGAAGAAGCAAAAGACAAGGAGGAAGAAGAGAGATCTACAATGAACACCACCGTGGTGTTCGAAATGTCCACCAGTTAGGAAAATGAAGGGATGTCTAGAAGGGACATCAAAAGAGGGGGATCCATTAAGGGATTGATGAACACCTACACCCTTTTAGGGTGAAGGTCATAAACATTCATGTGGGAAGCTGGATGAAAAACTGGGGTGAGGGGAACTAAAGTGAAAGGAGTAGAAGATGGAGGCACAACAAGAGATGTTAAAACAAGAGTTGTTGGCTCCCCGTCTTCCTTCTGCAAGGAAGCTTGTTTAGTAGCCAGAGCCTTTCTCTGACACTTACGCTCACGTGCACTACTAATTTCATCAGCTCTAGGAGCTAGAATTCATTTCTTGAGAAAGGATGGGAGACTCCTATTCTACCATAGGTGTGTCCTCCAAAACCGTTGTCAATGGAAGGTAAGCCTCCTAGATGGGAGTAGGAGCAAGAAGCATAGGAGTAAAAATGATGATAGGTGGAGAAGCAAATACAGGTGCCTCAACATCAAGTCTCTTCCCATTCACTGCTTCAAGGGCAAGAGTGGTAGGAGGCCATGAAGGTCAAGACACATGGGAAGATCCATGAGGGCTTTTTCGCTTACCATATAAAATGAGCCTCAACACCATGGGAAATATGGGAAGTTCAAATACTTGATGCTTATCCTTCTACCAATTAGGCACCATCGAACTCCCCATGTGAGGAATGGGAGTAGAGGTCGAAGGTCCCATAGAAGGATGAGAGGTAGAATTAGATGGAACAACAGAAGAAGAGGAAGGATCTTGGATGCGAGAAAGCTTCCTCTTCCCCTTTTGTTGAGAGAAGGAGGCAACTTGATTCTACGTGATCATGCAACCCTTGATAGAGATGGCATAAGGGGTATGTAGGGTAGGTCACATTTGTCTTTACGCCCCCAATCTTGTACTTGATATAGGTGTGATACAACAAGTTTTCCTTTGTGGAAGAAAATCAATTAGGTTAGGCCAAAAGTGATCTAATGAGTAGCCCCTCATGCAACACTAGTGGTTTATAGTTGGTTTTTTGCACAACATGCATAGATCCCTCATGAGAAAACTTAAGACACTTACAGGATGCCTAGTTTCACCATAAATAGATCTGACTCTAGGATGATATCCAAAAGGGTATCTATGGCCTTGGGCCCTACCAAGACCACGAGGGTGATGGAACCAAGGGGAGGGATCGAGAGTCTATCATGTGTATGTATCATGGTCTTTAACTTCTCATATTCCTCCCTATGAAAAAAAATTATCAGTAGAGCCTCCTTTGTTATAATGTTCACCTAACTCGCAAGGTCAACCAGAACACCAATTATGATTTTTTCATTAATGTGAGCATGAATATATAAATGGAAAGGTTCTTTCTTCATAGGAAAGTCCTACGATGTGAAATATATGTCTAGTGATCCATTCATAGGTTGAGTGAGAGGAATGCATGTAAATGAAACCATATTTACATACTTTGAGAACTCAAGGGAAGTGGGATCAGATGGTTCAACAATCAAATTCATAGAGTGGTATGGAAATGGATTCATATATATTTTCAAGTCATTGTTGGCTTTTTCCACTGACTTGTTATCATTTTTCTTCTTCCCATCAAGGTACATAGTACTGTCATTGATGTTATCTTGTATGTCATGACTTAGGTGCATGCATCTTTCAGTGTCATGTATATCAATTAAATGGTACTGGAAGAAAGTGTTCTCTTCATACCATTCAAGGTAAGGTTCAATAAGGGGCCAAGGGTCTTACAAGGTTATCACTTTATCTTTTAGCAATTTCTTTAGAATATACATGTATGATTCTGATAACTTCATAAATTTTTTGTTATGTTTTAGGCCTTTATCACTAGACGTGACAACTACATTCACAAAAAAAAATACCTTTACCAAAAATTGACATAATAGATCTACCTTCAAGATGGGAGCATGAGGAGGATCCCTCTAACTAAGAAACCATCTATTGGTACTCCCAGAACATAGCCACAAATGCATGGAAGAAGGGTAATAAAACAAAGCAAAATTCTCTAGCCAAGACCTTTGCAGGTTACTAATAAAAACCTTTTTCACATCTAAGTAAAAAAAATGATGAGAAAATTTTAAAAACAATGTTTGATATCGAGAAATGAAATTAGTTATTTTCTCATGCTCTCCCTTCTTACATTGGACAAGGTTTGAAAAGGCCATCTTTGGCTCGATGTTTGCTTGGAATTATCAAAGAAACTGATTCAAAAGTTGATCAAAAAAATATGGAACTATCAAGCAAGGAATAGTACCACTTGAGGGTCATATCCTTAAGAAATCTTGGAAACAACCTAGCCATTAGGGAATCATGGTGGAATAAATCTATACACATGAAATTGAATGTTGAGACATGTGTTTGCAGATCTCCCTTACCACCATACTTCTTAGAATTTGGAATCTACATCCCCTGGGGGATAGGAGTGTTTATAATTTCTATTGATAAAGGAATTTGATGAAAGAAAGGCTAGAAAATTGACTGGGAGGTGGAATAGGATAGGTTCACCAACTAATTCAGCATTTAGCCCATGTTTTATAACAAAGCATTCAAAACAAGATGAGACAATGAAATGGGACCAATGTAACCACCTCCAAAACCATCGGAGCCATTGGAACCACCATCCCCAATTCCACCAGGATTCCCACCACCAGAGCCAACATTTCCCCCAGGGTTACCACCACCAACATTAGGAGGGATGGTGTTGAATACCAGAGGGACCCTATTTACTTTGATGGTTGGAGGTTTCTTAGGCATGAGGGTAGTATTGATGGAAGGGCTTATCTTAGTCATTTATATCATTGTCATGGGCATTAACACTTCTAGTTTATTTTCAGAAGTCTCGAGACTAGAACCTCGAATAACATCTGATCTAGAGTTGTAAGAAGGGACATATGCTTCCATTATGTTGCTAAGGCCTTAGAGAAATTCTAGGCCTACCCAATCCTTATCTAACATACATCTCATTTCCTTGACAAGCCTAGTAGACCTAGCTGTGTTTTGTTCTTTTCCAAATGATTCACAATATCCAAGAGCCTTCTATCTAGAGAAAGGAGGTGCTCTATGGGTATAACAAGAGCATCACCCTTGTCCAAAGGTAGGGCTAAAGGAGAAATGGGAGTAGTAGGGACACAAGTGGTCTCCCTGAAGAAGCTGATCTTTGTCCCTGAAACCATTTTCTAAGAAGTGGGACCAATATTGACCTTTGAGAAATTCATCTCTAGGTGTTGCATGCTTCTTCTGACAATGTACCTGTAGGTTGTATATTGAGTTGTAAAGCTCATAAAGCTTCACAACATTAAATTATACAACACACATGAGATGCTAGAGGAGAAATCTCAACATGAAAAAATAGGAGCTACGATGTTCACGCTGGGTTCACCAAAATGAAGAGGAGGAGGACTAGCTACACTAGGACTCTAGGTCACGGGAGTGTCCTAAACAACAAGTTGCCATGATCTACCTCAAGTTTTCTAAGTGATTCAGAAAGGTTAAAATGTTAAGTCTGAAAAGGAAGAGCAATATGTTTGTTGTTATCCTTCTGCTAATCTAAGTGTTTTTAGAAGGTGAGATGAGCTGATTTCTAGAGTGTAACCTATTAGTCAGACAACTCTCTACCTAAGGATGAAAACGTAGGATATGAAGTCCAACATGGAACACTTGTGTTTGTACGAATAGAAGGTCTCAGAGATAGATTAAAACACATGAAATATAACTAACAATCCCGAGTAATGAAGTTTTATGCTACAATAGAATAAAAAACAATTACAAGAATGAAATACAACAAGAATAATATTTTAACTAAACTATGCATGGGTTGATGAAGGGGATGTGAGAAAAGTAGACCTTTATATCTAAGAGTTTAATCTTCAAAGAGCTCTATATGAGAGTACCTACACACATAAGACCAAGGAAAATGTTGTGGCTATTTTTAGAGGATTGTATCAGTTAGTCTCCCACTTTGGTGTTTCCACCTCCATGGACAACCAAATAGAAATGAGTGTGGAAAATGATAAAGAGATGTATGGAAATGGAAGTGCTAAGCAATAACAAAAACAAAAATATACTACTACACAAGTACAATGATGCATAAGCAATGGACAAGGGGAGATATCACCTTCACATCTACATGCTCTCAAGGAAAGTAGAAGGAGTGATCTTGGAAGTTCTCCAAAAACAATGATGTCACAAAAAATTAAGTGGAGGAGCCAAGAAACCAAAAACTTGTAGCTACAATGAAGTAGTGGTGAAGCTTGAAGTGTGAGAGTTAATCAAGAGAACATGAAGAATTAATTCAAGAGTTCAAGAAAGGTGAAGAAGTTGGATAGAATGAAGAATTAGGAAATTTGAATGGAAAGGAGGAAAGATGGCTATTTGGCATCGTTCAAGGGATTCAAAGATGTTATGCTTTGTTTCCAATGGAGAAACGTAACACATCTGCAGATTCTAGAGGTACGAATCCTTACAGGATGGCAACACGACATGTAGATGTCCACGTAATGCATGCACATCCCTAACAAAATTCCTTCAGACCAACATGAAAATGAGCTATCGAATGGATGGCGAAAAGGTTGCGGATGTGGATTTTTATAATATGATTTTCATTTTCTAAAGTAGGGGAATTTTCCTAGGGGTGCGAATTCACTCCATTACACATATCATTTGAAATCATGCTACATGGTGACACTCGACAACTTCAAATGTGTCAAACATCATCTCACAACATGAAAATAGGTACTATTTATATTAATTATCGTAATTAACAATAAATCTTGCTACTTTTATATATGTTTATCATTTGTGCATGCATAACAACTTAGCATTTAAAATTTCCATTTCTTATTAATTATTCCTCTGACATTCCATACTTCCTAATTGAGGATAATTAGAACTTTTAGTTGGGGGATGGTTTTTCATAGGCCATAATCTTTAAGGGTGTGTGCAAGAAGTTGAGTCCACTTTTTGGCTAAAAAGTGGGAGTGTATTCCCTAATTTTTAGAACTTGTCAGATTTGACCTAAAAATTTCAAGAATTTAAAAATTGAATCTTAACAAAAGTCAGTAATATGAAATGTAGTACTTGGAGTCTAGTTTCCAAATATATAATTTATTTTAATACCCAGATTATACAAATTGATTTTTCAATAGGCATGCCAAAAACCCACTCTTTAAAAGTCACTATTTTAGGTCCATACCATGCATTTGTATATCAACCATATTTTGACCTAAATAAAAGTATTTTTTCGAATCCTGTAGGGAAAAGATCTGCAAGACACTAAAGATTGTTCATGATTTTTTTGTAATTTTTTGTAATTTTTTAATTAATTTTTTATTGGTCGTAATTATTGTTTTGAAAACCCCTCATGTACGTCACAAATAAGATGACCTAAACTTATCATTTATTTATTGTTTCAAATTAAAAAAAAATGTCTAAAGATTGTTCACATATAATTTTTTTCAAAAAATATTTTAATAAAAAAGTTATTAAAATAAGAAGAAAACATGTTATTTCAAGTTCATTGACTAGTTTCATTAAAAATTATTTGAAAAATAGAAAAAAATAATCCAATTTTCAAAAACATTAAATATTTGAAATTTACACAATCTCATCTATAATGAGTTTTAATTTCATCAAAAAATTATGCAAAAAACACCTTTAGACATATGTCAAAAGTCACTCTTTTCTACTAACACTAACATGACCTTCAAGTTGCATGTCAAAGCAGGTCCAAAGCTAACGATCGGCTCCCTAAGCCTTTTTTCCGACCCAAAACCCATAGCAAAAATTGTGCCAAAAATTGAAACTTTAAGAAACGGGATCTTGTTTGCTTTTTTAAATATTTTAACCTTTCACGAAATGGGATCCTTTTTTTAGAAAATAGGATCCCATTTTTGGCTTGAGGTCTCAAATCTAAATGGGATCCTATTTCATAAAAATTGAGATCCCATTTTGTTTTTCCCAACTTCACATTTTTGGCTAAGTTAAAAACTTCCACAAGAAGTGGATTCAACTTCTTTCTTTTTCCCATATTCTTTAGCTATTTCCATTTTTTTCCATTTTGATTTTCTTTAGCTATTTCTATTTATTTTGATCTTCTACCATTGTTAAAGAGGAAACTAAGTGTTTATAAGTTAAAAAATAAGAATAGATATCTAGTACCAAACTGGCTAAATTCATTGATATAGCAAAACAAATCCAAAAAGAAGTGACTTCAATTGAGATATTGCATTGGGAGGAGACATAGTGAGGGGAGAAAAATTACCCCATATTTTTTTGGAAGATAGAAAGTGAATGCCAATCTTCCAATGGGATGGCTAGTTGGATTACTTTCTCAGACACAAAATTTAATGAATTGATGACTTAGTAGTTTTCTAGCACTCTGCAGAATGATGAGATAATTATTAGGTGCTTGAGAGTGGATGCATCAAAAGCTTCCATTGTAGAAGTATTAATGCTTCTAATAAATGGAGAAGAATTTTTAGTAATGCTAGATGTCATTAAAACTAGAAATGAGTTCCCCTTTCTAGGTGAAAACTTGAATTCTTCTTCTCAAGGTACAAATTTCTTATCTTCACCCTGGCTTTGGGCGTCTATAGCCTTACATATAATTAGGTATTTGAATTGTGATGATAGAAAGTCATTGATATATACATTATATTTCAAATTTCTTAGTCACTTATGCCATGGGAGGCGGGTTAGTGTTCTAAATTTTCTTTACAATTTGTTGAAGAGAATGTCCTCAAAATATAAAAGGAAAAGAAACCAATCGACTCTGTCTTATTTTTTTCTAGTCACTTTTTTGGTTAAAAGAAGCCCTAGGGTTTAAATTCCTAATGTGTCTTGGCAGGATTTTCTGAATTGCAACAATATCAACAATATTATTCAAATACATAATGAAGAAGATAGGGATTAGGAACAAGAAGTATAACTTGTAATGGTTGCTCTTGAGGGAGATATTCCCTCTGGTTCCCTTGATGTGACACCTACTTGTAGCATGGAGGAACCAAAAGACTAGGGTATGCCAGAAACACAACCTATAACCTCTATTGAGTAGCTCATAGATGAAGACAATTTGAGAATCCCAACTTCTAGTAAGAGGCCACCAAAAGACAAGAAAATAAAGTGGGACTTCTACCTTTGCACCTACAAAGGGGTAGATGAGGGCCACACCATCAAGAAGGTGATCACATTGCCTAAGAAATAAGAGATTCTTGAATGGAAGGGATATAAAGAAAAAAATATGTTGTAATGATAGAAACAAACACAGAATCATAGGGGAACACCCCTAGTGATGAAATAAAAGCACCAATTATAAAACCTTTTTTATTTTATGAGCACTTTTGACTCTGATTTAGAAGAAAAATTTGTTGCCAAAAATATGAGAAGAAAATATTTGAAGAGCCCTATCTTAGAAGGATTTTTTTATATAGAAGAGGTGGGAGAAGAAAAAAATTTGGAGAAAGAGGAATTTTTCTTAGAAGAAAGGAATACAAATAAAAAATTGCATGAAGCCTTGCAGAGAATTAAACAATTAAAAGACTTATTGAAAACATATTAGCATAAGGACAGTGAGAGGGATACAAGAATTAGGGAGTTAGAAGAAAGACTCCATAAATTTGAGCATGAATCATAACTAGAAATATTCACATAACTTTCCATGGTGGAAATAGTTGGAAAAGATCCAGTTCTAAATAGATCAATTGTACCTATAAAGTGTTGCACAGACTATTGTCGTTGCAACAAAAGATTGACCTGTCAATGCCTGATACAACCGCTAGAGTTAATGAATCCACGGGAGGTGGTTAAGCCATGTCACGAACCCAAGCACTGTGTTGGACAACACAAGACCAAGGGCAAACACCTTGCAATAATCCCCCCAACACAAGTGTGGGATTTGAACCCTTAATCCAAGCTTTGATACCAATTATTTCATAGACAATTGTCGTTGCACCAAAATGTTGACCTGTTAATGCCCGATACAACCATTAGAGTTAATGAATCCATGGGAGGGTGTTAATCCATGTCACGAACCCAAGCACTATGTTGCATAGCACAAGGAGACCAAGGACACACACCTTGCAACATAAAGACCCCCACTACACCAACTATTGTGTCATTTGGTATTGAGTGTGGAAGAGAACACAAGAATTATTCTAAAAAGAAAAAGAATTGAAAAGGGACAAAATAAAAAAGATGTCTAATCATAACAAGATAGTCGAGAAGCAAGAAATAAAAGTGGTGAAATTGAAAGTAAAAATTGAAGAAATACTAGATAAAATAGTATAGCTGATGAAATGCAGACTTCCTGCTAGGTTTTATGCCTTATTTTTGTAAGAATTTTTTTTATGCTTTTAGTTTATCGAGATAATTAGTGACTTACTATTGTAACGAATTCCATATTTTAATTTCTAAAAACTTTCTAGAAGTCGACACCTAAAATGCATGATCAATTGTGTGAGTTTTATTTGCAAAATTTTGCTCTTTCTTGTGAAACTTCATGGAACCCATTAATGTTTGTGGGGAATCTCCAAATAAGAGCCTTGGCCTCTTATGTTATAAATTAGAACCAAAGGGGAAATATTATCTATGAATATCATGATAAAGATGAATCTCTTCCCTTAAAACTAAGAGAGTAGTCAAAATACCCTAATGGAGTAGTGTATGAATAGTTAGAACTCATCCAACACAGGAGAGTCAAAGAAAAGATTATGGAATGTAGAGAAAGAGATTATAAGAGAATGAAGGAACTAGAAATAGGTATCATTAGAGAATCCCTACTCTTTTTTCAAATAAAGTGGAATGAGCTTATGCTAAAACTCAATAGAAAGGAACCACACTCTACTCATAATTATGCAACAATGATTTATAGGTCACATAAATATTTTTCAATTGTAATGAGAAATGGAGCTTCTTGGTTCTCTCTCACTTTCCATCCTCATATCCTCTTGTTTCTTATACCACATTGGATAGGGAGATACCAATAGGAAGATGCAACAAAAACAAAAAATACTAGCAAAGCTTTCAAATAAACAAGGATATTATTTGAAATAGGGAAAGTTCATAAACTATGTGGTAGATTTTAGAGAGATGACCTTGCAATATAACCTTCAACCCTTAAGTTTCTTGATGACAATAAATAGCTCAGTTAGGGGGAAATGATGGGTTCAATTAATGTCTAGTTCTCCTTTTACTTGTTTATGCTTTTTTGCTTTCATCTAATAAGTTTCACAAACATTACCAAGAATTTATATAACTTGTATATGCCTTTCATACACTGTTAAGCAGTTTCAAGTATGTGGAAATGGAAATGAGTTATCTTGATAAATGCTTCTATGAATTCATGAATGTTTATGGGATTTAATATGATTTTATGTTTAGTTATGATTGTTAATAATGTAGATTCCATAGGAATGAAACTAACATCTTGTAGTAAGAAATATTGTTAACCTACAAGTTTTTCAGCCCGTAGCATAAGGACTATGAACAATTGCAAAGGAGAGGTTAAAATAGCCAAGGTGTGACACCTCCAAAAGATAAAAAGGGTGATCATTCAACCATGACTCGCCACATCATACTTTTTCTCATTGAATAATACCACCAAGAAGAGGAGTCTATTCTCAATGGGATTCATTTATGACATGACTGTTCTTAGGAACATGTCTCTATCATGATAGTTACCCATTAGGAATAGAGTTCTAAATTAGTTTATACACTTTTTCTTCATAGTTATTGTCTTATTTTACTAGACTAATTCCTCTTCCTATATTTAAGGGAGAGTGGATGGAAAATTTATGAGTTTGTTTTCAATCCTAAAGGAATAAAACTCCTCACAAACCCTATCTAGTGGGATCTATTGTTGAGGAATAAATGTAGTTTCTAGTATTTTTTATAAGTTATTAATTGATCATGCTAATAAGTTAGATTTTATCTGTTATTAGTTGCAACAATAGATATGTGTTATTGAATAAGAAATATTCCATAGATTCTTGTTGGATTGTGTGTAAGAGTTCAAGTTTTCATATGCAATAAAGAGAATTAGTTTGACATCATGAATTATTGAGTAAGTAGGTTTTGACAACTTCAATGGAAAAAAAAATCAAGAAAGGGCCACTTGAGGTACTTCTATTCCACTTTATTTCCTATTGTTATATTAAATGACACATTGTTAAAATTAGTTAAGTTTATAGTTGTATGCATGTATAATTCATGAATGTCATTTTGTAGTTTTGAACTGAATTACGTAGAGTTATATTGGTTTCATACTTTGGAGGAATTAGTTAAATCTTTTAGTAATTGACAATTACGGTCTTAATTTCTTGGTACCCATATTGACTAAGGTAACAACTTATATTTATTCCCATAGTTTTATGAATTATCATTTCATTTCACTTTCTAGCTGTTATAGTTTTTTGTACAGATGTAATTTTCTATACTATATTGATATAGGACATATCTAGGATGCACAAACTATTTCAAACACACCCAGATACAGAGAGAGTGGGTAAATTAGTATCTATAAAAAATTAAACCCTTTAAACCTTTTAACAATATTCAAATTTATAATTTTAACATGATCAACAACTTATAAATAGATCAGTAATACTTAATCAAATTAGAAGCAATAAAAGATAAGAAAATTAACATGCATTCACAAGATAACACTAGATTCATGTGGAAAACTAAATGAGGGAAAAAACATGGTGAGAAATATTGCAATATAGAAAGCTCACTACTTACAAAATTACAATTTGTTTTAAGGCTCACTACCTAAGGAAGTGCACTCCTCCTTAAAGGAATTAAAGACTAAGGAACAAAACCTTAAGGAAAGATATAAGGACTTTCATCACTGATGTGAACAACCCCAAAGGAAGATACAAATTATAAGGACCTGTTGAAGAGACTCACTATCTAATAAGAAGACACGTGAATGAAATTACAACATTTTTCAACAATACACTCTATTGACTAAGGCATTAAAGCTCATCTGATCTTTCTTTTCCATAAATTACTTCATCATTCCTCTTTCACACACTACACCACACTCTCTCTTCTTAAGACTAATTTTATCTTTCATTTATATCTTTCACAAATCTCAAAACCTCAATTAGGTCAGCCAGGACAAAATATAAACAATGATCTCAACTAGTTGTCCAAAAAAAAGAAACATAATGTGGTATTATCTAAGAGATAGAGAGGGAAAAAAAATTATTACAACTTCCAATGTGATCCCAAACAACACACATCCTAGCGTGCATTAACCCAAGTTGGTAACAAGGAAACACGTAGATAAATTGTGTAGTGCTTTACCAATCAACCCAATAAACTTAATTTCAATTAAATTTGTTCAATGTGGTTCTCAACAAGATAGGTCAGGATCCAAATCTATCTTAACACAACCTCAAATTCTAGCATAGACTCCCAAGCATATATTACAATAAAAAGAACAAGCCCTATCAACTAGTTACCCACAAATTCACCAAAAAACCAACTCAATAATATATGTGGCACTATACCATAGAAAAAAGGAAAATTTCTTGATTTGGAGAT
Organism: Sequoia sempervirens; assembly: GCA_007258455.2. Classification (NCBI taxonomy): domain Eukaryota; kingdom Viridiplantae; phylum Streptophyta; class Pinopsida; order Cupressales; family Cupressaceae; genus Sequoia; species Sequoia sempervirens. The sequence goes on from VDFB02347812.1 coordinate 19,445, forward strand.
AAATTGGACTTAATGAGACCTTGACTTGGTGTTGTGAGGTTTTTTTCACATCCACACTAGGTCTTGGACCCTTTCAAATGCATTTAATGATGTCTTGAAAAGGTGTTGTAAAGTGTTGTAAAAGAATTTCACGCTTTTCTAGACTTAATGAACCCATTTTCCCTTAATTCAACATTATAAAATGTATTTAACTACATCTTCACATCAATCTCAAAGGCTTATAAAATAAACTTAATGTTAATCTAGTGTTGTAATGTGATTTACACATTCACATTAGATGTTGTGCCTTTCTAGGCAGTGTGGACCTCATTTTAGTATTGTAAAGTGTATTTAATCACACTTTCACATTGAATTTTGTGTCTAAAGCCCTAATTGACTTTTAAATTATCACTAGTAGGCCCCTATTACCCCATATTATACATCTCAAGGAATAATTTGATGAAATACCCAACAAAGCCATCATACAAACCTTATTTCCTTACTTTCTATTATCTTAGTTGGGCCACATTGGGACTAATTCGACACCTATGGTGAATGAGTCCCTATAAGGTGGGACTGATTTTCCCAATGTGGTGAATGAGTTCCATTTGGACCATTTTTTACTTTTGAGCAGGAAATTTTGGAATTTATTTTTTTTTCTTTATGTCATCCTTAGGGATCCAATTTACAAGAAAATAAGGTGAATTTCCTATAAAATCAAGTCTCAAAACCCTAATTCCCATCCATTAACTCATTTCATAACTCATTCATCATCCATCTTCTCTTTCAAGTCAAACAATTTAGGGTTTCATTATTACAAGTCATCAAGTTAGCTTCCTAAGACTTTCAAGGGAAAATTCTTCATGGTTTGCTACAGACATTCAATATCAATCTTCATGGCAAGGTATTAACTTCATTGATTCATGCTTCATTACATTCTTTCATCATTTTGGTTTAACTACCTAAAAGGGTTTTGACCATGACAAACCCCCATGCCCTAACATTCAACATTTCTCTTTATTGTCTTGTGTGTTTACAGATTCAGAAATTTTGGAGGCTTAGAAATAATTGAATATTGCATTGAAAAGTTGTTCAAGTCATCTCTTCATTTGACAAGTCAAAATACCCACAAAAAGTGACTTTCAAGCCCGAATCTGATAGTTTCAGAACCAGACACCTAGAAAAGCAGAAAGTGCAAACCGAAGGCTCCTATTTCCACCTTTGAATATTCAAAAATTCAAATGTGGACTCATTATCCATAAGTGGTGAATGAGTCCCACTTTTAGGCCTATTTTTGGTTTTCTAAATTTTTAGACACCCATTTGTCCGAACTGTGACTAATTTTCCCAAAAAGGTGAATGATTCCTACTAGGCATAAAAATTAGGATTATTAGCATTCCAAAATCCATTTCTAGTCTCCATGCATATCTCTAGTGCACTCTTTCAGTTTCATCCATTTTTGTTCAGTTTTGTTCACATTTCTAGGTGTTTTTGCATTACACAATGTGTTTTCAAACAAGTTACATTTCTTAGGTTTTGCATACTTAATCAATCAATTACATCATCTATTTACATTAGATGATTTAATTTAGTCTTAATTTCATCATACATATCTTAGTTTGAGTGAACATTTATATTTTATGTGTGGGATCTATCTCTTTCTCTTAGGTGAAAGACCCTAATTTAGCAAAAGAGACATAGCATTTCACACCTCTTAAAATATTTGGTTCATTTTGGTGGACCCAACATGAACCTGCTTTTAGAATACTTCTCTTTTCTGATTTGGAGTCCTTCATCATATATATCGCCTTACATTGACTTTGCATTAGGGTTTGCATTAGTTAATTGGCATGCTAGGTTTCAAATTTTGCATTCATAAAAAGTGCATTTAGGTTGCATTGTTAGCATCTAAATTCATTTAAATTTTATGAAATTATACATTTTCAACTTAGGTCTACATCAAAGAACTTAGAAAACATAAAAATCACTCAAAAATTTATAAAATTCTAAAAAAAGTCCATAATGGGACTCATTA